>LYUA01000224.1:630930-641138 GCA_002093875.1 Calopteryx splendens | reverse complement strand
TGGGGGCGGCATGACTGCTTAAGCAGTCATCAGCACTGAAAGTGTTAAGACCACATGAATTCACAAAGACAACAAAAAGACACAAATAATTGTATCCTACATTAGATGCTCAAATACTCACCTGGAGAATACACATTACATACAAAATACAGGCTAGACTACTATTGGTGACAGGAAGAAAATTTGATTCAGTAAGGTTAAAACCCTGAAGTGTATTTCAAAGAGAACATGAATAATTTGAGAAAAATGTTTTTTTTATGAAACACATTGGAATACATACATAAAACATAAAACCTAAGATTAGTCTAAACTTAAAATTAGGCATTAATCTTAACATTAGGCCCTCCCAAGCATGATATACCTCACCCTATGGTTTAGGACTCAACAAATAGCTTGCTTCTGATCCACGGTTCACATAATGTATCATAATATCGCTTTTATGTATCATTTGACTTAACAATAACAATTCTAAGTCCCCACAATTTTCAGAAATGATATCAAACTACCTTTTTAAATGATCAGGTTAAAAATAAGGATTATGGATTGATAAAATCATATGAATACCACAACAGTGATCCATCAGACTATGGGTTTCGAAGTTAATGCTTAAGAAAATGTATAACAAACTTTTTATACTTGAAAGAATACTACCTCCTTGCTCACATATAACAAGATTATCAAGAAGAAATTACATATTGGCATAAATTCCTACTAGAAATACAGCAACCACATCCAATTTTTACAAGAGTATACCTAACATCATTCTCACTGGATGATTTAACCCAATGAGTCATTCATAAAGCAGAAACAGATGTTCCCTCCACTCAAAACAAGAGTACGTAGTTGACAAGTATTATATGCAATTTCATGCAGAGTGCAATTTTCATTTGTGCTTAGAATAATACCATTAAAAAAATAAACTACTAATAAAGCCATTAATAAATAGATATATAAATCTTTTGGACAGGATAAATAAATTCTTCAGGCATAGTGCAGTGGGCAATGAAGTCAGCATTAGCTGCCCCAGTCCCCCAACCCAAAATTGTTTTCTAGTATGCCACTGATTGGCATACAAATTTAGTGCAAGAGATAGATTTTATTTAGCTTAGCCAAATAAATATCAACTGAATAATTAATTCTTGTATCAAGGTAACCTTACTTATGAGTTTATTCTTTTTCACCATTTAATTACTCACTAACATTAATGGTATTCTACAGGTCGAGGTAGGTATTCGATGGACCCAGGACACTGCCATACTTCTAACCCTAACAAGAAACTATACACCACACATGTCTTTTTTTTCCTCCCTGCACTTCACCCAACATTCTATCACAAAAAATTTAACTATTGCTAATACTCATAGGATTTGGACTTCTTTGCAATAATCTAGTTGCATTATAAATGTTCCTTTCGGTGACTGATGGGTGGAGCAAAGACTGCCATCCTCCCCGGCTCCTCTCCATACCTTCCTCAGAAACACAGTTGTTACTCATGAACTGCATATACGATGCCAACAGCTACAATGTTGCCACTTTTTTCAACTCGTGGACCATAGTGGTCACAAATATTTCACTTTTAGATTGGAATTAAAAAAGAGAAAAAGTTGCTTATTTTCAAGTTTTGCAATGTGATATTATTATCACTTTTACAACCTTCACATTATCACTTAACCATAGAACTGAGAACAACTCAGAAGAGCTGGCAACAATGTGGTATTTTAGAATATTAGATGGCAGAGCAAGAGGGTGAGAGTAGTCAGGGTATACCCTTTCCAGGTCATATACAATGAGGTCAGATAGTAAAACTTCCCTACAGTGGAGATCCAGCTCTTATGATGTTACCAAAACTAAAACTTTTTTATATCCATTTTAGCAAGTTCAGTGCATTATATAATCTTTGGGTTGGATTTGTGACAACCGTAGATATACAAATAAATCTTTACAAACACTGACAACAAGCTCTAATTCTCCCTACAGAATAAATTACACAAAATGAGGTAAAAATGATATATAAATTATAATTAAAAAACATAATCGAGACAATATGATGAATCACTTGTTTATATTAAATATACCTTTAATCCTGTCAATTACCCACAGAGTAACCAAGTGCCACCCCAGTGCCACAGAGCATGCTAACGTGCCATTTGAATAAATATAATTTTTGGTGTACACAGTTCATAAAATGAATAATGATAGCTACTTTATTTGCTGTAACAACTGAGAGGAGATAAAGTATTTAATGATTAATTAGTGATACACCCAATCTTAGCCTAAGTGGGGATATTTAACATGAGAAAAGTAAACTTTTAGCAGTCTTGCAATTTAGGTTTGACATAATTATAGATTTTTCACACCTGCATCAACAAATACCTTATGTGGCTGTACTAGAGCAGTATTCAAAGACCTTCTGATATAGCAGTAATATCTGCATTAAGGATTACTAAGTAAACTATACTGGATATATATGGTTACTATAAGAAGACATCAAATACTTTTTGAAATAGTAATGTTTCTTACCTGACCCCACATAGTATCTTGCTGAAGAAGAAAAGAAACAAGATGTGTAAACTTATTTATGCAAAAGAAACTTTAACCTTAAAAGAATGTATGCTGATCATTCTGTTCAGTAGAAGAAACTTGAATAAATGCATTCTAATTCTGAGCTCAAAAGTTGCAAACTGAGTGCCATTATTTGTGCAAACAAAAGGCATTATGCTATTATTTTATCAACATTAAACAAAGCATTAAATTGTTAATTATTGAGGCAGTTCACTAATTAACAGCATTCAAACTGCATTTTCAACAGTTAAAAATGTTAGTTTCACTATTATTAAGTAAAATTTATTCGAACATAAATCAAAGTATTTAAGCTATTATGAAGAAGCAAAACATCCAAGTTAAATTCCATGCAGTGACACAGCTGCATCTAAAATAACAAAATATTTCATACCTTAGGGAGCTTACTCTTCATTTGGAATGCATAGAGGAAAAAATAATTGAATTAATATTTTAGTTCATGAGATGTTCGCTACATCAAACACAGTTCAAGGATTGGTAAAATAAGAAGGATGTCTTTTTTTTTAAAGAAAATACTTAGCTCTGAGAAGCAAAATAATCATGAGTTCCCCAGTACATTATTTCACCAATAGAGAAATTAGATTCAGCTAAGCCAATACTATGAACAATTTCCAGTAAGAAGTGATCGGATGAAAATAAATGATAAAAAAATGCAAAATGGCTAACTGGAAACCAAAATATATAACTTTGAGAGTTAAAATATGCTAAAATTTCAATTACCAACATTAAAAAAATGTAATTTGAAAAATTTATGAATATTAAGGGGCAATGTCATCAAATACCTCAAAGCATAGATTTCAACTTGCAGGTCAAATACATTTCTTGTATGTACTGTGGTTGGATTTTTTATGGCGTAGTTCCTGATCTGTTATGTTGGTACCGAATGAGTGGAATAATGCCAGGGGACCTTTCAAAAAATATGAAAACTGAGTAAACAAAAATACTCAAATTCCATTCAAAATATTAAATTCCTATTAATGGGATACTTAGCGGGATTATTTGGTCCTAAGTGAGTACTATCCTTAGACTATTTTATTAATCAGTAAATTCAAATGATCTGCATTTATTTAGTTCATTAAACCTACTAACTGTGAAAACTGGATTTCTCAGAAGCAAATTTTAGTCTCTCATTCTCAAACTTCATTCCTTACAGTGTCTATAGTTTCCCAAAAAAAGTACTTATAACAATATAATAATAATAATAATAATTTATTATAACTTTGGGGGAGATGTATGCATTTTTTTTGTTTTGGCTTATAGAGGAATCAACGAAGTATGGGCACTCCCACACTAGGATACTAGCAGATGTATTATTAATGTACTCATTTGTTTAACAGCATTTGCAAAGCACACATCTGTGCATGCATGATTGACAGAGCAGTAAAATGATCCAAGTAACATGGATAAGGCTCTTACTCATTCCTCATTACGGGTGCAAGTGACCAAACTAGATAATAAATGGGAGGGATTTAGTTTAAAATCATTTATTTCACCAGGATATGCACCTAAATCCATTGATTCTATTCCAGAGAGCTTTAACCAGTTAAGCTATTAAAAATCCTTTAATCTATGAATTTTTAGATGAATTCCCATTGCCAGTAGGTATATTAAACGTATTGTTGAGTATTGACTGCAGTTTTCCTTCTTTCAAAATACCTGAAATATTTGTGACTCTAAAGTTTGCGTAAATCTTATACATGATGGTGCTAGCTTGCATTATTTATACATATGTATATACTGTATGAATCTAGTCTTAATATCTCATTTCGATAAAATCCATAAGCATTATGCCTCAATAGCTTAAAATGTCTACTGCACTCATTTAGAGATCAATGGATCAGGGTTAGCACTGATCAAGGAAAATTATGAACACTAAATGCCTCTCACTTTATGTACATCAGTATATGACTGAACTAAAATTACTACATAACGCATAGTAAAAAATCACAATAAAAACCCCTTTTAATTACAAGCAATAAGCTACCATCCTATTTCTACTCATATATGCATGAATCATAGAGGCTTTGGGAGACAATGAAATTATTTGCAATTTATCTGAATTTAAAATTATTAGTACCTAATATTCAGCACATTTCGTTTCAGAGAAATTCATTACCTGATATTATCAAAGCTCATAATTAAAGGCATACTC
Source organism: Calopteryx splendens (assembly GCA_002093875.1). NCBI lineage: Eukaryota > Metazoa > Arthropoda > Insecta > Odonata > Calopterygidae > Calopteryx > Calopteryx splendens. The sequence goes on along the minus strand of LYUA01000224.1, from coordinate 636,406 downwards.
AATAATATTAATTGAGCTCAAACAAAAAATGTATTTTCATCTGTGATCATATTATTACCACTTCAAAACTAAAGACTCAGAAATATGATAGCAAAAGTGGGATTCAAAAATTGACATTCACATACAATATTTGGAATGAAATGCCCGTGATACTACACCATGTGCTCATTTATGAGAATATTGATTATTTAATGATGGATACATTTGATCCACAATATGAAAGACAAAATTAGTGTACTAAGTGCTCAATGGATTACTTATAATTCTTTGACTGCCCTTATTAGGTTTCCTAGGGACTAAGGTAATCCTGGAATTCTAACCAACACCCATAAAAAATCACCTTAACCAATACTTTAATAAATACTTTAAACAATTTTAGAAGTGATTGTCTGGAAAGTTAACGGCTGTTGAGCTAATCTGTACTGTGTGATATGTTACATTTAAGTTTTTAAGTGGAAGTGGTTGTCTTAGATCACCTAAAATAGCATCACAGCAGTAGTATGACCTAAGCTAGCAAATTATTTTTTGTTACATTGAATTATATTTCTTTAAAATGGAGAGAGAACAACAGAACACTGAAAATCCAGCAGAAGCTGGACATGGTGTAAGAAATAAATTGCTTGGAAGTTGAATAATTAAGTTTTAAAGCAGAGGACAGTAGAAAGAGCAGTTTCCAAGAATTTTAATGGCTCACTACTTAGGAAGTAACAATGTCATTAAATACATACACTAGTGTTCTTTTAAATCCTCAAAAAACAAATGAAGACGATAAAGAAGTAAAGCTACATATTTTCCTTGGGGCTCTTGATAGCTTGGGCACTATCAATAGATGGTATGCATTGTCCACGGCGAAGAATGATGCATGAATGGTATAACCCTATTTATGCCTAAATTTAAATTAGAGCTATATTTTCTAGTTCTGTGGCTGATTAAGATACCAAGGCCAGTAGGTTAACTGGCCCAAGCACTCAGTGGGAAATCAAAGTATCCATTTTGAATCCTAGTTAAGGTGTATTATTTTTCCAGTGTGAAATTTCTTACATGAGTTCAGTTTGTGAGTCCACAAAAGTTACCATAGCAGCATTTTCCACAGTTTCTTTAAGACCTCACGAGAAGCTGTACTTCAATTTTTTTGTTATCTTGGACATTTTATTTTATTTGATAGCACCTGCTTTTATAAATTAATTTTGGATATTTAATCACTATTTAACAATAAATATGTGAAATTTATAACATGGAAATTAATTTAAAAATCTCTTTTGCTTTTGCACAAAATAAAAATTCACAATTTCACTGCATGTAGCTGAATTAATGTTTCTAGTTTTCATTACTATCCCAGGGATGGTCAAACTGATCACTCATAAGCATATCAGCAAGATAAGTTCAATACAGTTGAAATCCCTTCTATCAACTCACTGATTTTGCCAGGAAAAGTATCCATGCGTGCCATAAACATTCCTTATTCCTTTCCTAGAAAGCTCATTTCAATATTTTAGTTTGTAGGTAAACTACACTTGCAATGACCAAAAGTAGAAAAATAAAAATGCAGGCTAATACAAAATATAATGTACATAAATTAGAAAAAAAGAAAATTATGAAAGAAAAAATAATACCCCATAATTCACTGATTGAGGAAATGCTATGAAAAAATCACCAACACCCTCATTTTAAAATGGCATCCTCCTTTACATGGTCAAAAAGTTAATTACCACTGAGCAGATTTAATTAACTCAATTAAGATGGGTTAAAAAACCTTTGGTGGCATCTCAATACACGAGATATGAAACACTACATGATTATAAATTTATTAAAATTAATATGTTATCACGTAGTCACCGTAAAATAAAATGTAAAAACCAATGGGTATTATGAGGGAAAGCCATACAAAATATAAGGGCTTGGATTTAAAAAACAAACTGTAAACATAGTAGCAATATCACTAAGCCATTTATTAAGTTAGAAATTGATAAAATAATACTTACCACACCTTGTCCAGCATCATTAAAAGCTGACTTTGGTGGTTTGAGCCTTGTAAGCATCTTATAAGTTTCTAGATTCCGGGCAAAACTCCTAAAACCAAACAGGAATTACGTGAAACAAATTTACCAATATAGCTGAAAAATATAGAAAAGTGATTGTCTTTGATAGAGCAATACAAAATATATCAGAAATTATTTAGAAATAAGGTAAAAATTTAATGATGAAAAACAGAAAGCAAAACTTGTTTACTTTTCTGGGAAAAAACTTTTTCTCAATGATAGTTTGATGATTTTCATTAAAATCAATATAGTTATCAAACAAATATGCTATACTACTTAACAACTATTTGGAAATAGAAAATTTGCTTTAGTGTTATTTTTATTTCCTCACTTTTAAGCTTTCTTTGATTTTTGCACTTATTTATGGGATTCCCTTAGACCATGCAAAATAAAAGATTCCTTTTATACTTTGGTGAAATATTCTAGCAACATACCTTCCTCTTAGTTGCACAGCCAATTCCCACTGCTTATCAGCCAAAGCTTTTGAAACTGCTTGAGTCTTCTCCACACATTCCATTAGAGGTAGGCGGACAGCTTGATTTCCATCTAATGACACTACACAGGCCTCTGTTTCATTTGTTGCTTCCATTAAAGCCATAACAGCTTCAGCTCCCATTCGACACCCCTTAAAAAAGATGTAATTTCTATCAGAGAGAGATCATTTTTAGTCAAATAAGGTGAAAACACCAACAAATACCTTATGGATTACATAAAAAAATGTCATAACAAGTCAGTTAATCAATTATCCAAAAGAATAATAATCCCGTGGCCTCATTGACAGCTAGGCCCTGCTGTCAGCTTACTCAAATCTTTGGCCTTTGGCCAAGTGATAAAATTTATCCACAAAATTTGTCCAGTAATTGCAGCTTTGGAAAATATGCAGCATTAGTTTTCCATTTTATTGTTAAATATGAATTAAAACCCTCTACCTGTGTTATATGGGCTTTCATAAGAATGATGATATAGTTTAATAACCATTTTAGACAATAATTGTATTAAGTGGTGGAATTGTCCTTAAAAACAGGAGAATTAAAAATATTATCTAGGATACTCACAAGCACTCTGTCAAAAGCTGACGGGCTACCACCCCGTTGCACATGGCCCAACACGGTTATCCTTGTGTCCTGGCCAATGTTATCCACAACTACTTGACGCACTTTTTCTGCAGTAATGGGCTCGCCATTTCGATCAATTGCACCCTCAGCGACAATAATTATGTTCAACCGCTGTCCAGCAGCTCTCTCCTAAAGTTATACCCAGAGATATTTATATAAGTCTACTGGCACAATTAAAGAGAGATTATAATTATATTATCATGGATTTAGCTTAAAAATATTTGTATTAGCAAATCATTCCATACACTTTATGACTATATTAAATTGTCATAAATCCTTAGAGCATAAATATTTCAATGGAAACTTTAGGATCTAGGTAATCCTCTTTACAATTTGAAACAAAAATCATTCCATCACAAATGTTAACAACTGTAGTATCCTATACTCTTAGCCATGGGATACAAACAACTGATTATTTCAAAATATATCAAAATCTCAATGGATGTTATTTACATATATGCAAATTACTCCTCACCATATAAGTAGTTATGTATTAGTAACCAAAATATTTTAAGGTGCAATTAGTGCTGAAACATTATCTACATAAACAATTTGAAAGCACCAGGTAAAACAAAAAAATGCTAGGACATTTAACAGACTATTCAAGCCATTTGTATGGTATACAGGCATTAAAAATTGAAAAATACACATACGTTATCATTTGATGCTATCCAATTAAATGCCCAGAAATAGCTCAAAAATAGAGTGTTGAAATCATAAAAATTAAAAATACCGTAGGCCTAATCCACAATATTTAATTTATTTTTGATGTACATTAGAGTATCAAGATAGGTACTTGCAACTGAAAAGATATATGTTTTATAGAAATCTTTCTTTTGATTTTGGAGACATAATCTACAGAATATCTCAACAATACATATGTACTAATAAGTAAATAACAATAACATAGTAATTCATGCAGAAATATTCCCAAGCATTTTTGAATTAAGTATTTTTGCTTCATCACAAGCATTCTGGGATAAATTAAGTATGAATAAGAACAATGTATTTTAAATCATGTATTGCAGTACTTAGTCTCCTTTTATTTTTTACAACTTTATTGTTCAACACGAAAAAATATCTTTTAACTCACAATGTGGCAAGGATGATGGAAGAATCGGGATAAGTAATTTTAAATTGAATTTAAATCAGTGATTGAAGCACACTGAACCTTGATAGAGAAAATTGCAGAAAATTAATGAAAGCTTATGACTACTTAAAGAAGAAGATCACATATTAATTGTTTTTTTCAGATAAATTTATATTTTCCAAAAGAATGGTAACACTAAAATGTTAGTGAAGTTTCCCAATTCAAAAACTATTATCACTCTATAGATACCTCCCTGATTAAAACTGGGCAAAAAGCATTATAAGCAAAAACCCTAATAACCAACGAACCCATAATGATTTCAACCTAAAATTTCTGAACTGGACTGATAGCTTGCCTGCAACAACTTCTTACACATCTTGCTGGGCCAATCACTCTCTGGAGGCCATTCTGGTACAAAGACAAAGTCTGCCTCACTTGTCAGCGATGCCACAAGAGCCAGGTAGCTGATTTTCCAGCAGTCAAGCCAAGAGAAATCAATGCAATGAGGCAAGAAGCAAAAAGGCTTTGAGGATGGGGTAACAACCACGTGTAACAACATGCACAGACAGTGATCAAGTCAGTCAATCTCAAGCTGTGGGATCCAAAATCAAGTACACTGGCCATACAAGCAGAGGTTTGGATAAGGGCACAGAATGGGTAATATTTTCAAAATTTATCAAATGTATAATTTTTTTGCAACATGCATGAAATGGTGTTTTTCAAGTAGAAACTGACAAAAAACGATTAGTTAAGCGAAATCTGGATCATCTGGTTAGCAGCACTTTGATTATTGATACACAGTACACAATCATGTACACATGAACAGAGGTGGACAATCTGTATGTTGTAATCTACATGTAATGGAGAAAAAAAAAGAATTATGACCTGAAATTTTGAAAAGTTAGTAGCTTTGAAGAATTATAAAATTTCAAAGTCTTCCCTCAAATTAAAACACTGAAGTGTCCCAAACACGGTATGCTGTGTTAAAAATATGACAAATTAGCCTACTGAAAACTCCATATCATTAACAATAAATAATCTGCCTAAGCAAAGTTACCCATGTGTAGACTTAAAATACACTCCTTACTAATTAGAAAGTTAAGTTGATAAAACCTAACCACAGTAATCAACCCGAAGGTTGGCACGATAGGGTGAAGGTAGAGGTCAGCTAATAATAAGCCTAATGGTGTGTGAAATTCACACATCAGGGTAGGGAGGCCAGTTCCTTTCCC
>LYUA01000224.1:579441-593057 GCA_002093875.1 Calopteryx splendens | reverse complement strand
CTTACTCGAACTGTCCACAACTACCAGGAATGTTTTATTCAGGAAGGGGCCAGCCAAGTCCATGTGCAACCTAACCCATGGTCCTTCTGGCCTACTCCAGCATTTAAGGGGATGTGGAGTATTTTTGTATCATTTCGTTATTCATTTGTTTTCTGAATAAACTTGGCTGAGTTGCCATGTTGCATCAGTCTGACTCCGACCTTTGTGCCTATCACTTCGCCCAATATATTACACATACACAACTACCTGTGGCTATAAACAGGAATATTAATTCCATGACTGTGACGACCACAGGTAACAATCACTTCACCTTTTTCCTCCCAGGGGGGTGTCAGGATTAGCCTTTGTTGCAGAATGTTACTATCAGCTTGTAACAAGCATACAAGATGGTTGGTGAGGAAACTAATCCCTATGCCAGGGACCAGTTTACCACATTCATGCCATTTTCTACAAAGTGGTTTATGAGGTTTTGGAAGCCAAAAAGCCAAGAACACTAAGGGGAGGCGCAAAACACTTTCACAAACACACACATAATCTCACTCACAGTTTTTCCAGAAGGGTTCACAGGGAACTGAATCCCAATGCCAGGGACCCCTTTGGGATAAGATAGGGACCATTGGGGTCAAGTTCCAGGGATTGCCTGCAGAGTTTGAGTTTTGAGCCAGGGGTATACCAAGTTAGTGCAACTACCACGATGTTAAGGTTTTTGTCATAGTCCATTCTGTGATAAAAAATTCACAGTAATCAACCCAAAGGTCCATTTGGTTGGTGAGCTCACCCAGTACTAAGCCGAATGGTGTGTGACATTCACACATCAGGGTAAGATGGCCAGTTCCTTTCCCTGTGCTGCTCTGGTTCTCCAGGGTGACCTGGTAACAGGAAATTGGTACACAGCTTGGGTGAAGCTGAGGGTGCCCAGAGGCATCATCTGGAATTGAACCTGGACCCTCCGGTCAGTAGCCCAGGACTCTTAACCACTGGACTACCATGCCCCATTCTGTGATGCTTTACTGTTATTTAACAGACTGGTCTAATTTTGTAGGAGTGGAACTAACAACCATTTGGAAGGGGTATAATTCTTAAAAGGATTTTTCTTTTCTGACAGCCATAGGGTTCATTTTGAAAACTAGGTTGCATACACATCTATATCATTATAGCATTTTATTAGAAAAACAGGTTATACCTTTGATTTCATGCATAAATAAGCAAATAAAAGTACTGAATTGAAATCAAGCTTTACTTTGGACAATGTGAAAAGTGACTGCATCTAAGGATAAAAATATCCACTAAATGCAAATTTAAACTAAATCATATAGAGGGACTTGGGGCTATATTGAGAAACTTCATAATCTTACCTGCTCCATTTTGGTACAAAATAATCTCCATTATGATAATAGATTAAAAAATTGGTAATTACTGAAAGCATTTATGTGCTTATGTACCTATTTACTCTGATGAAAGAAAGGATGTAACTGAAGCCATATAACACATACTGGTACTGATTATGCAAACACTAATTAATGGTTATTAATTGTATGAAATGTCTTTTACTACTTCACATCAATTCACAGATGGATGAAAAACGGAATGGTGCAGTTGATTGGGATGAATTTGTTTCACGAATGATAATTGAACTTCAAGGTGAAGATAAAGTACTAGCCAAAGAAATGCGGCAACCTCCTTTGAGTTCCCCACCACTTATTCAATCCTCTTTGCATAGGCATCCTATTACAAGAATACTATTCTTTCCAGCTGTCAAACAGGTAAGAATGATTTTGGGAATTGCGAATCAATAATTCTCAGTTATACAGAACCTCAAATAGAATTGAAAATTGAAATTTGAACCTGAATCAAACTTCAAATTAAATCCAGTGATCATGATTAAAAATAGATGTAATTTTTATTGAAGTTGGACAATTAGATAATAAATACCCATTTCTTGAACTACCCTTACCTTGAAGCACCCTTACCAAATATGTGGTTCAATTTGTAGATTCTATCATACTGAATTAAGTAATACAGTTCCTACACAAACCTTTGGTGAATGGTAATGACTAGAAAGAATGAGTTTTTATCATAGGTTAATGGGTATTTTTTCAACCTGAAAATAAACAAGAATAAAGCTGAGATAATTGGTGTTGAAATTAGAAAAGCAATCATCAAATTAGACTAGGGAAAGACATACTGGACCAGACACACTGGAACAAGAGTAAGAGCTTGGCCATCTTGGCAGCAATATCACGAGAGATGGAAGAAGCAAGCGAGACATATTAATCAGAATAGGGGAGGTGAAGAAGGCTTTTGAGCAGTAGAAACAGCTACTAATACTAAATTGCACCACCATGAACAAGGTAGAGATTTATTAAAACTTATTTATGGAGTTTATCTATCCATGGTTTTGAGACATAGATAATGAAAGAAGATTGGATGTTATGGAAATGTGGTGCTACCAAAGGATGATGAAAATAAAATTAATAGGCAAGAGTAACAAGTGAAGAAGTACTTCAAAGGGTGGGTGGAAAGAGAATCCTATGGATGACACGTGCAAGAAGGAGAGAGCAACTAACTGGATCAATCCAGAGACACAATATGCCAAAGACCATTTGAAGTTTTAAATTATGAAATCGACCCTCTTAATTTCAAGAGGAATCATTTACCTTGTTCACAACTGAATCGAATCGCAAAGATTTTCACACCCATAATATGATTTACATTCAGTAGCAGACTGGGTCTAAAAATATTGGTTGCCAGAAGATGGAGGGGACCCACTTCATCAAGGTCTAATGTCTAAGGGTGCCCATTTACCATTGTGGAAGCTGTCATCCTGGCCAGTATGCAACTATTTATGTTGCTATCACACACAAAAAGCACTTAAATGTAGTAAACCCTTGATCAACGAAAATCCTAAGCATAATGATAATTTCAAGTTCATTAAGTGGAATTAAGTGTGCCTTGCAAACACAATGTTTGAATTTAAAAAATATGCAATGCCAATGATCATAGTTTAATTATATATTTTCTGAAATTAAATTGCAGTTTATTTGCTGCATTAATACCAATTGATTTTCAGGATAAAACTCCAGACTTAACAGATGGAAGATTTGTCACCCTCAGCAAAGATGGTACCATAAATTTCTGGTCTACATCATTTGAACATGAGAACACATGCTATTGTAAAACGTGTATGTATTATTTAACTCAATAGAGCTACTTTATACTTCTCTAAAATAATTTCATCCAAGCACAACACACACTGACTCTTTGATCTATTCATTAATAATTCTTCATTCGTAGGATGCTTATCATTACCCGTTAGATTGATTTCTATACATTATATACATTATAACTACATTTTCAGCTGCTGTTGACTCATTAAGTTGGACCTTAACAACTACATGGAGGATCAAATTTGGGTTTATTAATTTCTCTTTATTCCTTCAATTTTGAATATGACTAATTCAAAGGGGCTTCCATAAAGTAATGAAAAATATGTGAATGACCTGCGATTTTAATTTTTCTTGTTTTAAGGGGAGTTTGAAAACAGATGAGATAATTTGCTCAGGTGAGACCACATCCATTATAGATAGGCAGGAAACATAGAAGAGGTACGATTTTAAGAGGGAGGAAATGGAGAGAGGAAGAGAAAAACCCAGAATTGGCATAAAATTTTCTTTAATAAAATACTCGAAGGAGTCTACAGTTTATTGTGCCATATATAAGGGAAATTCAGAAAATGAAGTGCTTTACACAACATATTCAAATAAGGGTCAGAATATCATTAAAAATCCATTATTATTGGGATTAGAAGCTAGGCCCTCAGTGTAGGAAGTACAGTAAACACTGTACTTCCTACACTGTACACTAAACACTGCACCAGCCTCACTATATCTCTAACCTAAATATATTAGCCTCAAATGATTATGCATATAGGTACTACCCCCCTCATGCCTGAAATCTGTTAATATGAACTTGATTTTGTCTACCGGTGAGAGAAACCATAACCACCATTTAGGGTGCACAAGTGATAGATAGACAGTGAAAAAGGAATGACTAAAATGTTGCTCCTGAAATAATGCTTAACAACTAGGTACCTATTAATAAAAGTAGTCATAATTATGCATCATATTTTTAGATTTAAAAAACTTATTACACATGTAGTATGCTAAGAGTCCAGAGCATAAAAAGTAAATTAATTATTCAATTAATGAAGAATAGGTAATAATAATATTTAAAAACTGAATTTGTGTTCATTTTTAACTCTATGCCATGGACATCCTGAGCTTACCATTATTTTATGTCCAAATACCTACAGTAAAGTCCCTAAATTGAAAAACTCAAAAATAGGAACAACAAAGGCCATAATTTTGAAAATGGGGAAAAGGTCTTATTAAAAAATTAGGATTGAATTCCTTATCATCAGAGGTACCCATTTTAAAAATATCTATAAAGGTCAGTTGGATAGATGAAATAGTTTGCAATTTTTTTATCCATATCATATTTAATATGCTAGGTGCATTCTTACTCGCAAAAAAGTATTGAGAATAAATTCAGCACATGTAAGTTGTAGCAGCATTTCCTGGGTCAGCCAGGAAATTCTCAGCTGCTGTGTTTCAGCAGTACTTTTCTTTAGTTATGCTTGGCACATGAGTATTAAAAAAATTAGATTTTCAAACCATCATTCATAATTTACTTCATAGTTTTATTATAATTCCTGTTGTGCATGTTCCAAATGGCTGGAATATTGAACTAAATAATAAAATTCTATGAGTGTTAAGAATTTAATAGTACCAAGCTTAAAATTCTTGTTCCTTCACATTTTTTCATAAAAAATATTTAAAAACCATGAGGATGTTTGTGTATAAAAAGAAATATGTTATTTGTTAGGCTTTAAAACCTTAAAAAATGATTTGCAGTTTAAATAAAAATTAATATTTTCAACAGAAATTTGGCTGGAATAACATAAATAATCTTTCATGTAGGTACTACTTAGTGACTGTAAAAAGTAATATTAATGATTAATGGATTTGAAGAAATGATGTTGTGGGATTAATGGTTTAATACAAAGCCATTAATTATTCAATTAATGAAGAATAGGTAATAATAATTAAAATAATATAAGATTCAGATGCACCAAGTAGGTACATCCCGGTTCAGAATGAGAAAAAGATAATGATTTTATGTGTTTCAGATGAAAAAAGAGTTAACTCAACTTGGGTAACAGATATGGTATGCCTCCCAGACATCAATATGATGGCAATTTCTTCCACTGAAAGAAATTTGAGATTATATGACACGATGGCAATGCGATTTGAACTAAGGATTGTGGTACGTGCATAAAAGTAAACTCTCTCATTTAGTTTACCAAGCAGAAACAGTATGAAATATTTTTTCAATACATGAATTTTCAAATGATACATATGAGGTATATATTATATGCAGGGTTGGTAGTAGCTAGCAAAAAGTAGTGCTCTACTGTAGCAGCTACTTATTTGCTGCATCTTTGGTTCACTACATTTTTCATATAGTAGCTGTTTGAGTAACTGATACAAGCATTTATATATAGCTGTTTTAAATATCTACTTGATATTCCTCAGCAAATCATAATAATGAGCATCACTTGTGAATGTAACTGAGACAAAAAGTAAACTAATTACACCCACAGTTGATGACTTTCCTTCAATTCCTAGCTTGGAAAACAATTTTTGTACCTCTCTCTTTAATTGGTACCCCTCTCTTCCCGAGAATTCTAAAACTTCTAGAGATTTCTGCAACTCCCAAAAAAGCTCTCACTACCCCTCCTCCTGTTCCTCAGCGCATGCCCCCCTCACTTTTAAATTATCAAATAAATTATGTTTCATTTTGTATTTTTAAAATATTCATCATTTGTATCACTTCATTGCCTACCAGTGCTTCTATAGACAGAGTATTTTTAAAACAAATAAAGGGTGCTTAAATGCTTGAGACTCATAATAACTGATTTTATTCTTGAGGCACAGTTGTGGTCCAAATTTAATAAAAATAAAGAACGACCCACATTTTTGATTTTTAAATATTATTATTCTATTCTCTCTGAAATACTAACTATGCCAATACTTCCACTATACTTATTCAATGAGGGCCATCATAGCTTGCCCCATTGCTGCAAGTATTTTACTATCTTTTGCCATTAGATTACAGCATAGCTGTTTATTATTCTCATTCATGGAACATTTCAATGCAATAATTTGTAATTCAATGTGTATAGGGTATGTAGCATGGTTATGACATACACATGTCCATTGCAATTATATGATGTGGTACCCAAAATTACTGGGAATTTCCTCATAAAAATCATAAAACTTCCCTTATATCATAATTTCCACAATCACCTTCAAAGTAATCACCTTGGACTTCTACACTATGATTCCACCAATTTTCCATCGTTAAAAGTGAGGCTGGAAGCCTGGTGGCTGTAGCATGCTCGAGATCTGTTCTGATCTAACTTTGATCTCTCCAATTATGCTAAAATGTTACTCTTTCAACTGAAGTTTAATTTTAGTGAAGAGGGAGAAATCACCAGGGGCTAGGTTGGGCCAATAGTTTGGTTGAAGGATGTTGGTCATATTGCACCTAAAATTTTCCCTCAGTCTTAACAAAATGTCAAAGTAAAACTTCCCCATAACTGTCTGACTAGGTAGAACATATTCCTTATGGACATTTCCATGAATGTCAAAAAAAATCCCCAGCATTGACTTGACATTGTTGTGAGTTTGGCAAGCGTTTTCAGCTGTGTTGAGGACGCATGAGGTGCATCTTCCACTATGAAGATTGCTGCTTTGTTTCAGGTTCATGATCTGTGTACCCATGATTCATCGGCAGTTATGACTCTGAACAGTAAGTTTGGTTCATCTGGAATTGTTGCTTGCAGTTCAGTGCACACCTCAACCTGATGGTCACGGGACAAACTTCCCTCCAATTTATTTAATGTTCAGTACACCTACTAGAATTCATTGATATGTCTCACATACTGTCCAAACATATTACAAATGCTATGGATTTCCTACAATTGGCCCTCAAGGATCGCTTCACACACTTTCACGATTGCTCCTAGAGTTGTGCATGATGATGGTTGATGCGAAAGTATAATATTCTCTACAAACTCCCAGTCATCATTGAAATGCTTAAACCACTTGAATGTTCTTGCCTAGCTTAGAGTTTACATACCAAAAGCCTCCTTAGCATTTGGTGGGTTTCTGCAGCAGTTTTCTTGAGCTTGAAATAAAACTTAACTGCAGATTAACTTAACTCCTTCACATCAGCCACTTCAAAATTTTCAGACAGAGAAGAACATGATGTAATGAAAACAAGAAAAACTACGAAAAAGTGTACTTATGAAGATACTGCTTGGCAGTCTGCGAGTAGAAATACACAGCAAGTGGCATCTAGCGGTATAAGTTCATATTACAACTAGTTTGGGTAGAATATTCAAATTCTCAGAAATTTGGGGTATATTTTCGAATACTTCTATAAAATGTTGTTTATCAGATGCTGTATGGTCTGAATGAGCATTGGTATGCATCATTATTTGAGAAATTTATCTGGTTTGCTCAACAAAAAGTTACTTTAAATTCAATCCCTCTCTCTTGAATAGTTTTCAGCTCCATTGCAACTATATGGCTTTTGGAATAAACCATACCTTTTACTATTTCATAAATTAAAGTAATTCTGTGGACCCAAAGTATCAGAGAGCTTCTTTTTATAAGTAGCTGTAGTGTAGCTGCCACATTATTTGAGCACGTAGCTCTAAATTAGCTAGCGACAAATATTGTTGTAGCTTAACCAAACCTGATTATATGAATTCTGTCACTGAAAACTGGCTTTGTGCAAAGTGATCTTTGGTGCCTGTCACTTGCCAGAAACTGCTTTTGAAGGGGAGAATCAGAGATAGGAGTGTGGTTTTCATTTTTTGTCTTAACTGTTTAGCATTACTGAAGACTGAGAGGGCAAAAAAAATCACATTAAAAACAGGGAGAAAGAATGATTCAGTTTCCTTAAACCTTGAAAAAGGTTGGTGGGAAATATGAAATCATCATTCATTATATTTTTTAACTTCCATACATTTTTATTTCACACTAAATTTTACCGAAAGCAATTAGACACCAGAAAATTCTCAATTACCCCAATAACTTTTTGATAAATTATAGAATGATGCTTTTTTATTTAGATTACAAGCTTTGAGAAAGCTTTAACATGTATGGCCTATCATATGGGAAGTACTTCAGATGGAATTTCACACATAGTGACTGGAGATATGGGAGGCCATGTTAGAATATTCTCATTTGGCAAAGGTTTAATCATCAAAGGAAGACCAGAAGTCAAGGCAGGGGCTAGAGGACCATTTTCCTTCACAGCAGGGGATGATGTAAAAGTGTATCATTACAAAGCAATCAAAAAGGTAGGTGAATATCATCAAAGATAATATTCCTATTAGAGGCAGGTTTTGGATGAACCCAAAAATACTATAAACCCCTCAACCCCGTAGGAGATATAAACATCCCATCATGTAAGTCAGAGGAGATTAAAATTAAACATTAAATTTAAAAAAATAAAACGCATACAAGCCCCATTTCCTCAGATAATAACTATAAAAAAATATTCCATAAATATAAATAGACATAATCGTAATTAGGCGGATAGCTTGTTAGGCTATCTTCAAATATAATGCATTGCAAGGCTATGACATAGGGTCATAGTGATGGGAAAGATGGATGTGGATAACATAATATACTATAATAATTTAAATAGAATGCATAAAGAAAACAAAATAAAAATAGCAGTTGCGTATTGGCTGCTTACTATAGTGAAATTGAACTGCAAAAAAACAATTAGTTTAATATTACTTAAATGATTAGCAAGGGAGGTGGCATACCTTGCCAGTATGTTGTACTCTGTTATAAGAGGCACTACTTTTTAAGATCTAGCTCATTCTTCCAGTGGATATTATCTCCAAGTTCAAATTCATGGTAGGATTGGAAATTTGTCCAAGTTATGAACTAAAACCTTGGTGTACCTGCTAGTATATATATATTATTTTTGTAAATCACAATAAACCCTTTACTCTTTTCTTGCATATAGGGAATACTTCCACTCTTGCTAGTAACCGAATATTTGGAAAGCCATCCAGGAGGCGAATGGGTGAAACAGGTGGCATTTTGCCCAATTTTACGGTCATTCATATCTTGTTGTGCAAGTTCATCTGAAAAGTCACTAGTATTGCGAGATGTGCGCACTTCTATAAAAGTTGAATATGAATTCCACATTCCTCATGGAGTGCATTGCTTTGCTGTCAATGAAGGTAACAATTTTGTCCAATTCACAAAAGCATTACCCTACACTCAGGGCCATCCTTCTCAAAAAAGGGACCTGGGTGCAAAAAAATTTGTCCTAAAATGTCTGAAAAATAATAGAGGATGTACTTAAACAAAAAAAATGTGTGGACCTTCTGTATTCTCATTTTCAATATATCCAACAATTTGTTAAGAGAGTTGTGATATCCCTTGCTTGGGTGTGGAAGATTTTGAAATTTGTCCAAAATAATGGAAAAATGTTAACATAGCATTGTCTATATCATGCTAAAAACAAAGCTAATGCTATTTTTACTTTTCTCTCACTGTTGCTGTCCACAGTCAGCTCAGAATCAGGTTCAGAATATAATTCAGGTTTGGGTTATAACTTAGCCAGTTAACTTAACCCTTTAAGCACTCCCATCGTCTATAAACGATCGAGGTAGCAGACTGCTCCCATCGCCTATTAGTGATTTGACTTGTGACATTTTGCATAAAAAAATGCAATTATTTTTTCTTGTGAAATCAAATTCTTCAAACTATTTTCAAATTAATTTCACGTGTTTATTTCTCTATAAATTTTTTTTCTATATTTCTGAGTAAATAATTATAAAAATCAATAAATTGAGACAAAAAAATCAGAAATGGCGAAATATTTTTTTTGGATCTGTGGTGGGGTAAATATCAACCTAATTGCACAGTTAAAGGGTTAATTAAAATTTTTAATTCCATTTTATTATGGGTTAGGCTTAATTTTTTTCCCTTATCTTTTTATATTCTCTGGGCTGGGGGCTGTGGCATTGTCTGTGGGTTAGGTGTCTTCCATCCATTGCAACTCCTTTATGGCTGGCCCATTATTCTTAGTCCGTGGGCTGGCCCTACCTACTTTATGAAAAATGACTCGTTTATAGAATTCTTTATGCTTGGCTACCACAGAATATAAATCTCTATATTTGAACAATTTTTTTCCATGATTTTATCATGTAGCTCGATACATGCTGGCCACTGGGGGATCAGATTGTGTAGTTCGTGTATGGAATGCATTTGTGCCCAACAAAGCTATTTTGGCATTCACTGGCCACCATACAGCAATCTGCGGCATTGAATTTATGAAAGGATTCCGCATCCTTTCCATGTCAAGTGATAAGTGCATTAAGATATGGGATATTGGAAATGCAAGCTGCATTCAGGTTTGTCACTTTAATAGCTTCCAACTTTAAGTAGTTATCACTAATCAGGTATTAATTGTAGATATAGAAAAGTTTTAAAAATTTAAAATTGGTATAGATTAATAATATATTGAAATTTAATCCTCAGTGATGGATCTGCTTGTATTCAATCTTTTGATGCTCATTCTATTTTTGCATATACCTACTGTGGCTGAATTGAACTCTAAATGAGTTATTTTTTATTATTGTTTAGGAAACGATGTAAACCAAGTGGTTGTTTACAATGTGTTGATCAATTATTGAATCCTTGTTCCTTTTGGAAAAGAAAGAGATGCTATTCTGAAGTGACTTAGACTTTTACTGTTGTATTTTGAAAGAGCGCAGTTTTGTTACGATCACAAACACTGTTATGAGAAGAATTTGGGTTACCCTCCGGCTTCCTTTAGTGTGTATCATGGGCTCTGTACCACCAATACTGCCCATTTATAGTGCTTCCAGTTTGATTGTCAATTCCTGTAAAAATTGCCTGATTATTTGTAGAAGGAATCACACAAGAGCATAAGTGATCACAATCTATGAGCATGCTTGGATGGAAGGATACACTACAGGGGAAAAAAGAGTTTTCCAGATGATTCTGGGGAAAGGTCCTGAGAGGTCAGAGCAGATAGAGCACTGTAGCAGTGGTGCACGCGAAGGAGATTTATTATAATGTAACCTTGAACAGATTTCTGGTTTCAAGTAATAGGAATGCTGTGACAGCAATGCTAATGAAGGCACTGTGCCAATGAGAGAAAAATTCATTCTAAATAGTGTGAATTTTAATAATTTAGTTTAAAAGCGTGATTGCATGAATGAAATTTTCATAAAAGGTGACAGCAACATTCTCATATCTTTTATGAAATATTCCTGTTCAGTTGGCTTAGTTTAATAGATTATATTCTTGAACTATGTGCATAAGCTTTTCTTGTCAGTAATCGAACGCTTTCTTTAGAAGTTTTATTATTCCACAAAAATGCAAAATAATCAAAGAGCAACCATACATATGTATGCATGCATGTATATTCCTATATTTAATCAATACCAGTGGTATGCCCCACTGGAAAGTAAATCCCTGTAAGTACTTTCTTTGTTTGAGCCACTGATGGGTTTCCAGCTGGGAGTACCACAGTCTCTCCTCCTCTATAAATAGTGCTGAGACCAATTAGGAGACCACAATATATCCACACTTTTATATTTGCTGCAATATCAGGTTTGGAGCCTCATGATAGCATTGTAGTTGGAAAAACCCAGCAAAAGTATAAACTGCTATACAATAAAAGCAAGGGGCCTGAGGACTGCATTTGACAGAAATAAAAGTACTTGAAAAGAGACTGAAATCATAGTTTTCTGATATCCCTTTACATTATAATGGCTTAATTTAATATGATTCAATATATTCACTTCTAGTTTAGCCATTATTTAAAACTAACTTCATCATGATATTTTTATTTGAGAGTGACTTTCAAGTTTTCTCATTTAAATACTATTATATTTTCAGACTTACAACCAATTGACATCTAAAATCGGTGAGCACATGAGATTTTCAGTATATTTTCATCATAACTTCCAGCAGCTAATCATAGGGTCATCAGAACTTGCATTAATACCATATGGGCCACGGGAAGATGAAACCAACAAAGATGGAGCTACACATTTTCAGTCAGTGACAAAAGCATTATACAATACTCTATTCAAGTGTGTAAGTACATAAACACTATGTTATACAGGTTTTAAGTCATGTTTGAGGGGCTATAAGTTGTCTCAAAGGTTGTACAAGACATGAAAAAATGTAAACATTGAAATCTAGGTGAGTGATGCTAACTAAACTATAGTTCATATTTAGAAGTGAGTTTGACTAGACCTTTGCACAGTGGTATTAATTCCATAAATATTGGATGGTGTCTTTATTCCCCATTATAATGTGATAAGTTTTACAAACTTCTCAAATTAGATCTTACATAAGTGTTTGTTTACATTTGTCCTTTGGAAATTAACATTTTGTACAAAGACATAATGATGATGTGGATGAACAACACTATCAGTTGAGTTGATTGATTTTTCATAAATAAATATTACTGGCAGGACGAAGTGAAGGTAGTTAATGATTATTAGGTAGCATTTTTATTTTTATAAATAAGAAATGGGTAATGGGATACACACATACTTCCTGTGGAATGGCCATCACTATGAGCAAAAAGAAGGGGTAGTTAGTTATGTGGTCACCACATCTTTTCCAGTAGAGGCAAATATATTCATGGAGGATTTTGAAAGGAGAGCTATTGAGATAATGGATATAAAAACTATCGACGGGTCAAATGTATGGATGATATGTCTGCGATTTGGCCACATACTTTATAATGGAGTTCTTACTGTTTTGTGTTGATAAATAAGACAAAAGCCTTGAAAATCACTTGAAATTGATGTCATCTCAAGTCACCTACACAAGTAAAATAACTCAAAATGATCTCATAGACTATTGAAAAGGAAGAATTCAAGACAACATTCCACAAAATGGTGCATAGGAGAGTGTTTATAACCTCATATTTGATGACTATTTTGACCTTTCATACACTGAGGAAATGAGCCTCTCTGCAGAGATATTTATTTATTTACATCTGGTAGACAATACAAAATTGTTTAGGATATGTCTCAATAATAGTACAAACTGTTTTTAGATTCATTTCCTTCCCAAATATTGATTAGCATCATAATGGCACTCTGATATTAGTGTTTATGATAATACCATGCATGAAAATTTTCTAAAATTTCTGAATACCTATATGTCGATTTGTAGAGAAGATACTGAAAATTAAGAAAAAAGGCTGACTGGTGTAGCTTTGTGACATCATTTTAAATCAAATTCACAAGTTTTCTCTGGATATCAATGAGAACATGGGATTTGATAAAGATCATTGTTCTTCTACTATACCTGAAAACCTAAAAAATATCAGAGAAGTCCATGGAATTTTGAAGGAAGCCAAGAATAGTAGAAAGTGACCTTGTTATTATCACTTCCTTTATAACATCCTTGCAAAGACTTCTAAATGCAGTGCTTCCCTGTGTAGATATGGTATAGGAGGTTATA
>LYUA01000224.1:396881-409196 GCA_002093875.1 Calopteryx splendens | reverse complement strand
CACCACCCCCCCACACCCAAAAAACCCCTTCCGCATCGGGTGCCTCTCGACACCTGCCGCCCGACACTGCCCGGGGTGCGGGGTTTTTGACCCTCCCTCCGCCCTCTCCTCCCGTTCCTCGGCAAGGCATTGTTCCCCACAACCCCACCCGCTGATTGCCCACCTCCTTCATTGTCGTGCGAGTGAGAGAGTCGCTGAATCCTCTCCATTCATTTGATTCACTCGCCCACTTGGTTACGGATGGCCATTGCGACTGGGGGTTTGCTGGCGACCGCAAAAATACGCAAGGACGCAATGGGAGAGTGTGCGTGTGACAAAACAAACAAAAATATGTAGAAAGTTTTTTTTCAGAGGGGTTGAATGGGACAGTATCGAAAGTTTCGGATAAAAAAAAGAGGCAAATTAAAACCCTCCGCTAAAATTAAGAAAGTTAAATTAATTTTCAATTCAGTGTCAAGGAAGTAATTCAAAGAGTCCCGGCATGATGTGACTTAATATTAATTCTTGGTGAATACTCAACCGCTCTCCTAAGTTAATCCCTTAGGGTCGAGTTCTTTTCAAAACGCCTGCCTGCCGTCCTGGGTATTCGGGCAGCGTACTCATTCTATGTATCGAAGTTAACCAGTTTAAATCCAACCCTTAGTCGAAAAACAATTCTATTTCATATTAGTTTTTAAAACTATTTTTTGTATTAAAATAATGAACACACCTGTAAAACACGGTTTCATAATCTAAATGGCATTATTAGCAGTCGCTTAATGCGCAATTTCCTGTTAGCCTACGAAAGAATATTGAATTTGCATTTGATTGAAGTTTTACTTACATAAAAAATTCCAATATGAAATGTGGATAGGGAAAATAAAAATAACGGAACATTTATGTAATACTAACATATCTGTGCACTGAAAATTTGTATTCGGAGTGGTATGGAACTAATTTGGAAAAATTGAAAAAAATACGTGTCAAAAGAGTCACCGTACATCAATTACAGTTTTAAAATTTTCGCGTTTATTTCAAAATACAGCTTTTTGCCTACATACGGTTAATTCTGACGTAAATGTAGTATTTGATATATTTTAATGCAATTCAACTCTAAAGAAGGTATCGCTTTTAAGAATCAAGGGTTCAATTTTGTTTTATTTAAAAGTATATGATTCTATAAAATAGTCAAGATAAAAAAACGGTGACTCTTTGGTCGGATTCCATTTTTCATATAGTATACAAGTATATCAAGGGCGTATTTTCCTAATGAACACCTTCAATCACTAAATAGACGAAGTTGTGACTATTTATTTCATGAAATAGTCGAGTCGAACTTTTGAAAAATGACGAAACTTTGGCAAAATTTCATTTGCCGTGCAGTATGCGTGCATATTAGGAGCGCATCATCCTTATGATCATCTTCAGTCATTAAGTAAACCAAGTTGTGACTTTTAGCCGTGGCATATCCAACCTCTGAAAACTTCGCTATTCCTCGTGATTGAACTGGCTGCCTATTTACCATTAGCTTGTCAAATTTAGCCAAGCTAACCAAAGGCAGTCAAGTTCATCAAATTCCTCTGGGAATCGTTCCATTGGAGGCCCACGAGGTCAAAACAAAGAAGAAACGCACCACTTCCCTTTTCTCCTTAACTTCCACGCAACCACTGTTCTCTCGTGAAAAGAACGTTGAATAAATAATGATTTCCGATCTGATTTTTTTCTCTTGGCCTCACTAAACATTAAGAGCAGGAAAAAAGAGAGTGGACAAGTTTCACCATTGTCAAGGTTTCGATTCTTCTCAGCGCGTGTGACGTTAGATAAACGGGATATATATTTTTAGCAAATTTGCGAGGTGGTTCACCAATCAGCGATGTCGTGCCTACGTTGAAATGGCAACCATCGTGCCACGGTTTCACGAAGAACGTCAAATTGGGAGGGCAGGGTGGTCGAATGTCCTCGTTACGGCTCTTTTTCTCCTCTTGTTCCTCCTTCTCTCTCCCACGCCGACCTTTGACGAAGGAGAGGTGCCAATGACCTTGGGCGTCTGGAGTGCTCCTAAACAATAACATACGATACGCCACTTCCACCCTCGCCAAACCATTCCCAGGCTCCGCCTCTTTAAACCTTCTCTTTCTCTGTTTGACCTTCGGGACTTGACGGTTGGGCACGCGGAGCCTGCCTTGCATTTAACCGCCGGTGAAATGAAGAGCATACTGGATCGCCTCCTGAGACTCCTGCGCCTAAGTGCTCGTTCAAATTTTTTTCCTCCGGACTACTTTGCCGTCCAACCCTCGGTCGAATGGAGGACCAATCTAAGAAGGAACCTCTAATGAGCGAACGAGGAAACCACAGAAAAAATAAAATTCATATAGACAAGTGGTGGGAGTTGACCTTATAATGCTTAAGTCATACTCAGCGTTTAAATGAATAATATGCTAGGAATTCACGTTTACGAAATTTTGTATTCGTCGCAAATCACCTCAACAAATGATCACATTGAACAAGATCATGCAAAAATAAGAGAAGAAATATATTAATTTTTTAATAATCCATGGTAGGGTCATTGAAATTCATTTTATGTTCAATTACGGAACAGTGAACTATATAATATTGTATTTATTTCATTTTTAAGTAATCAAATTCCGGTGTAATTGTACCTGGTCAAAAGGTTTCCTCTCTAATTTCCTCTTGCTACAAATGACAAGTTTTAGCACACTTTGTGTGCATACAGAAAAAAAGAGTTTTAAGCGTAGAAGTGGCCATCAACATCGCGTTAAAATAGCATAGAGAATGATATTACTAGTTATGAAGAAAAAAATAAATCTCGGACACCTCGGGTTGTTTTTGCAGACTCTGTAGAGTAAAAATTTAATAAAGGAAACAACCAAGAGGCAACATCCTCACTTCCACGTTCATCAAAACTTCCTAGGGAAATGTTTACCTCCGCGGTTTTATAATTCTAAAAACCTTCGAACTAGACATCGCTAAGGGACTATTTCTGAAAGGAAAACTCTTTGAGAATACGCATGCTGCCAATTGCCCATTCGGGAACAAGCTACGCAACGCCATCAGCTTGCGTACTTAATTTGGGATTGGGAATTAAAGACGTCTATGCGTGTTCATCGTAAAATAAAATATTGAAATTTACCCTTGATTTTACTTCGACAAAGACATTTTTGAATTGACTGGGTTAGCACGATGAGGAAAAAGAGAGGGAGAGCTTTGGACCAAGGGGAAGATGGTTTCTAAGGCGACCGATGAGCGACTTTTGCAAGTCGTTTCAAAATCTCCCATTGCACCATCAGGGGGGACCGTCCCGAAGAATGAAGATCGTCAACAGGGGCGGGGCCATAAATTCCCTCCGAAAACGCTGAAACTCCTCGTAAAACGCCTGCGAAAATAAAGAAAAGGATCGTGAGGGCCCCTTTTTTTGGATTTCGGTATCGACTGCCCCGGATGCTCTCTCTCCCTCACTCTCCACCCCCCTCGCCAATATTTTTCTGCTTCCCTCCCTATTCCTACCTCCTGTGATGCTTATTTGCACCCAATCGCGCACTGAACTTGACAGCTTTGGTGCGAACGCAAAAAAAATATGCCGCATCATCAGCCCCATTGGGATCAATGGTGGCTCTTCCCAAAACCCTCCGACACCTCCTAGTTTCTTTTTTTTCGCCGCTCGTTCCCTAGTTCCGTTTCTCAACCTCTTTACCTCCTCCCTCCTACTCCACCCTTCACTCTCCCTGTTACATTTCATTGTCTCTCGCCCTTCGTCTCTCTATTGTTTCCCCACTCTCTACGTTGACCATCGAAAGATGCCGGACGCTAGGTCGTCGTCGGAATTAGGGACAATGCTTCGGAATTGATCGCACACTACGCCGTGTGGCTCTCATAAAGCTTTCCCTCTTTAATTGTTTTCCTCCCGCAAAGCACTTCACCTTCCAGATAAAGTCCCACGGCGTTGATTTGGGGGTGGGGGTACTTTAGATTAATTGGTACAATGCGGGGACTGCTTTCACGTTTCTCGAGAGGTGAAGGCGAAAATGGAGTAGCCGCTTGTGTGACACACCCTGATTAGCTGACTTCGAAGTGCCCTTCCTCTATGTTGCAAGTGGAGGGGAGGGAGACGAGGTATGTACGGAGCATGAAGACGAATAATTAAACTACTTATTGTTAACATTAATAAAAACATGATAAAGTAAGGGTGGGCACATCCTGTTCAGACGATAATTGTTTCGATGAATGTTAGGACTCGATGAAAATTATGGTGATATTACAATACCCACTTAATTTCGAAAAAGTAAGCCTCTAGAAGGATCTGATGCTTTCCCGGCCTATCTTACTCGTGAATTCTTCTCGGGTTCTCCACCGAGTGATGTTCTCCATGGCTGTCGACGTCGACAGGGCTGAGTCGTCACTCAGCCCTGAGGACGATGTTTGAGTGGAACATCGAAACGTCGATAGCAGAACATCACCCGGTGGAGAACCCGAGAAGAATTCACCAGTAAGCCTCCTAATTAAACGAGAGGAGAAAACCACTGACATGTTCGATCAATAATCTTTTTTCCCTAGCAGAATTCGCGATCATGAGAACAACGCCAAAAAAAAACACGTGAGCGTTGCTGATATGGACATTTGTATGCTGAACGCACATTTCCCGTGATTTCGTGTCTATTATCCATCAGTAACAATTAATGAATTCATTCAATCATGTTTTCAAAAATGTATAGAATTTTCTGGCTCCTTAATAATACGTACCTTCCGCGCTCACCTGTTCTGGGATTTAGAAATGTTGTGGCATTTCATCAAAATATATTTACTACTAACACTATACAAGTTCTAAGTAATCAAAATTGATCCATATTTAGATTACTACATGCCACAGATTTGCAGGGTGAAAATAGAAAGGGTACCTGAATGGTAACACAAGACTATATTATTATCAACGTGAAATTTTTTAGGGTAATTTGCCAAACCGGTTTGCAGATCACAATACCGACGAAGGTGAACGGACAAGATCTTTCATCTGGTACCCATTCGCGGAATTTTCTGCTCAACCGTAAATTTGATAATATTTACCACATTTCTACTTTAATCCTCCCTACGAGTTAATAATGTAGTTAACAATAAATAAGTTTATAATTACTATAAAAAAACTGTCGTTGCGGAAAGTTTAAAGTCGCGGAACATATAAAATTAAATACTCGCACTCGCTTTGCTGCTTTCCTTGAGAGAGTTATCGATACATTTCGACTGGCCCCCCGCGGAGATGTGAGCCACGGTGAACGGCATCTGTCGGCTCAAGCGGGGGAGTACTTTATACAAACTCTTTTCTCCGGTGGGAACCTATCTTCCCTTCTTTTTCTTCCGCAGAGTCCTCCTTCCATTTCTTTTGTCATCCCTCCTGTAACTCTCAAGCACCTGTCTCGCGGAGAGATGCCCATGCGAAACTTTTCTCTAGCTGGCCTCCCACACACCGCCTCCCCTCCCCCTTTCTCGACCTTCCCCCACCCACTCCTTCGTTTCTCCACACCCACCCTCCTTCTCTCCCTCACCCCCTTATGCCACTCAAGGCTTAACCCGTGCCCTTTTCTCCTTAAAGCTTTGTGGCACACGATTTGAAAAACGTAGCCGTCTTCCGGTCTTTGTCCTCGGTTTAATTTATGAGACGTTGTACGCACACGCATAGGTGAGTCAAAAATGGAGGTGACGAGCGTGAGAAATGCCCCCCGCGTTCCTCGTACACCACGCTCAGCTAGCGACCTTTCTCATAGCTGCCGCACCGCCTCTCACCCCTCCTTCCCTATCCCTTCTTGCCTCCGCGATCGCTCATATATATAAGGAACTCCACCATATCGAGTCTCGCAATCAGTGGTCATAATGATAGCGTGTTTGCGCCCCCCCCCCTTACTGCTCGACTCTCCCCTATTTCCACCTGATTTTGGATGACATTGAATGATAACAGCAAAGATACACTCGAAAGCATGTCGTCGCAAAATTCTCTCAACATTGACACGTTTCTCTACAAATGTCTCTACAAAATTAAACATTTACCTATCTAGACGGATAAATTAAATATAAAAGTATAGGTGAAAGAGCTGGAAGGGAAAAAGATTCTTATTTTGTAAGAATGAAATTAAATTGTGCAAATGAAAATATTGGAAAATGTGAAATCTTACCTCCAAATCAAACTACAGTAATCAACCCGAAGATTGGTTTGGTAAGCTCGGGGCTCTACCCACTGGACAATCATCTCCCCACAATGATCTCATGTGCCATTTTTTGAAGTTGTGGGTTTACAAAATATTATATTGTGTAAGATTTTTATATTAGATTATGATCATTCAGTCATTACATTTCTTGGGAGAATCAGTGTTATTCGTGGTGCGGTAAAAGGTTTTCTTTACATCGCACCTGATTAAGGACAATCATTCAACATTTCAAACTGATTAAACGAAATTGAGGTTGAAAATGATTAATGAAATACATCAATCAAGGTTATACTGACGGCCAACAAGAAAGTATTGCAAGTAGAAATCTGGCCCTGCGCCCCAGTGACAAACTCAAATAATAAATGTCTAACCGCTGCCGGCTCGTTCATCAGATTCAAGCCGGGATCTCCAATGGCCCGCCGTCAATTCTCCTACTCACTCTCTCCCCTAGTCCCCTATTTGTTTAACTTTATCCTTCGACATACTTTCCTCCCTCCTTTTCACAAGAAGGTTTTAGGGCCAGAAGAAACGTTTTGGAAACCTTGTTTTGAAATCCTTTTCATCTTTGTCTGTTAGCCTCACCTACGTGCATATAGGTGCGTGTTACACAACTAGGCACTCGTAGCAGCTCAACTCGGTCAAAGGGCGATTCAAATGCACGCGAGTGCTTTTATTCTACCAGTCCTCTACCTTTCTATGCGCACTTTTTGATATTGGAATTTTCTTAAGTTTTATTTTTAACCTCTTTATTTGATAAACTTTTATTTAGGCAACATTAAATCTGATAAATTTATAACCTACGTACGCTTTTTATATTGATTTTCTTACTCATGAGTATTATCGAAAATTAGCCTTATTCAGTACGTACTTTACTTATGATATATACTATCTTTATCTCTATACCTATCCTTCTAACGTTCATTCTTACATATTGTAATGATTGAGGGGTTATGAGGCTTGAGTTGTCAAAGTTGAGGAAAATAATAACATCGCTTTTTCTAAGTAAATAGCCAATTTTTCACGCTCCATAAAAATTGAAATTTGTGGAGTGTATTTGATTTCTCTTTCGCACTTTCTAAATTACTCTATTTTGTAGCTTAATATTTTTAGCGTTGATGTGACACAATGATAAGGATAAAAATACTCTCCCCCTCCTGACCTTGAAGCAGTCATTATTGCCTAAAGTAATGCAATGTAAATTTTTTCCATTGCCAGCGTTTATGATTACATGCCTTGGTATAAAAAAAATTTTTCACGCTCAAAGTGAGAATGGAATCCGTAAATTTTAATAGGGAAAATATTATATTTTGCCAAAGAAAATAATTTTAACAGTACAATTAATATTGACGGGGACGCTATAATTTTTAGCCATTTTGGTACTGCCCTGAATAGAATTCTTCATTTTCAATTAGGACATATCTCCACATCGGAAGAAAATAGCCTGCATTTCCTCCCCTGGTTTTTGTTTTAAACCTCCAACGGCACGAGGCGGAGGATGTAATAAGGCGAGTTCGGCGTGAAATATCCCAGCGTTCACATGCTCCCGGCACACCACAGGCATGCAATTCGGCGACCTCCACGTCCAATTAGCGGGGAAGAAGAGCCATTAGTGCCGGGGTGGACCTGGACCGTACGCATTCGCTGTTGGTAGGATATAAGGTCCTATTAATAAATCCCGTTTAATATTAATGGTTCCTCCTCTCTCTCTATTTCCGACCTGGACGAGAGCAACCGACTCCACTCCACAATCTCCTCCCCCCCCCCACACCCAGCCCTCCCCGCCAGTCATCGCCACCCCGCCCCGCACACTCCCTCTCGCCTCTTCGTTAAAACCTCACCTCCGTTCCAGCGGCCACCATCCGGCTCGAGGGAGGGGCGCGAGGGGTTTGTGCCGGCGGCAATCCGCGGGCGAGAGAGAGAGCAGGGAGATATGAGTTCGGTGACCTAATCCAGGAATAGGTTCATGAATAAGGGAAAGTTTCCGCTCAAAAGGGAGTGTTTAGAGGGAGGTCGAGAAGCCGGAGCATTCTTGACACAACCCTCCTTCCCACCCATACATCTTCCACTTTTTTCCTCGCTTGTTTTCCAGTGGATAAATATTTTACGCACCAATGCGCTTACTTCAAGTACCTACTGCATATTGGCCTATGCTATGCACCCCATAACTTCCTATTTCTTTGGAGTTTTTGCCCAATATTTTTGTTCCTCCGTTCTATCAGGTGCTGCTGTTTGGTCTTAGTTGTAGTACTTATTTAAAGTAGTGAAACACATTTACTTTAGGTGGTCGAATGCCTTAAAAACCTTAAAAATAATAAGCGTTAAACCTAAAATCCCTTCAGTAAATGATCATAATCATAGTTTTTCCTCTGATTAGCTATAGTTTACCTACGCATTAGCTTCCTGCAATAAATTTACTTTTCAGTAATTTATGGCTAATCTTCAGCGATTATTTCATTTTTTGGTATCATTTTACTCGACCTTTCTACCAAAATTTCTCATACTTATCCATGATGGCGAAAGGGACGTGAATGAGAAGGAACTGGACGGATCATCTCAATCCTCCGGTCTTCCCTTCTCCCTCCTCCTAGCCCGCCCATTCCTGCGTCCCGGCGGACTCTGATCGGGTTCATATTTTTTTTGAGGTCAAGTGAGCGCGGTTCACCAGACGCGTTTCTCGCCTCCTCCCGCCGACGATATGCTGTCACAGCCACTCCCCCCTCAACCCGGCACCATTCCTTCTCGCCGAAAAGAAAAACTATGCAGGAGCAGAGAGCACGCCGTGCACGTCCACCGCGACCCCGCCCCCTCCTATCTGTCCCCCTTGGGCGAGCGAAGGGGCGAGGGGAGGGGTGGGGAGCGAAGCGGAAGGGCACGCCTTCCATCCGCATGCGACCGTAGTCGCGGCGCGTTGGCCTCGTGGTGTATGGATTGCGTCCACTTTGAATGGCGCGCGGGCCGAGGCGGAAAAGACACGGCGAGCGCCGGGGTCGGACCGGTCAGCCCCCCCTCCTGCCACTCGGGTACATTGCCCCCATCGGGTTCTTACCCTCAATCCTCACGCATTGCTCTTAATCCTTCACCTCCACGAGAAATTAGTTGAAAATCGCACGGGCAATTTCACTCTGGAGAATAATCCTGCGAACATGCGAAATCTCTGTGGTTTACGCAATCTAAGTAGTTTAAACTAAAGTTCAAGTTAATCTTTGAGAATTACCGAGGTGTTATTTCACATTTAAGCGCTTATTCAGTGGTCTTTATTTACAAATAGTTTATGAAAGATCATTTAATTCTCAGGTGGGTGCGGTTACTCATAGGAATGTCGCTAGTACCTATTCCACAAATGAGGTCTTTAATTGGCAACCATTAATTATTACAGCTCTCCTTGAGGCAAATATGAAACTGGAATTGATTGTTTTCATAAACTAAATTATGAAAAAAACATTCACAAGGAGTAACACCAAAGAGAGAACAATTTGGATACATTCACATAAATTTACTATACATAGTTATATGTTATTTATTTCATCCATATCATTGAAAAAGTTTAATTGGATCGAACTCAGATGACCATGAGTTACCATCTTTCATTGTATGAAAATGAAATGATAGCTTTAAAAACTTAGCGCAAATCACAAGGAGTCTACCTTAACCCCTTTTTCCCTACGCTCATGAAAACATTCTGTTGTCTACGGAAAGTATTTTTGTTGGAAAAAGTGAATACAGGTTAAGGTAAAACTTAATTTTACTTAAATAATGGATTCCAATTTTGACCGCATTTCAAACAGTCATTAAAGTTTATGTAGGCTAACTTTACTGTAGGAATTTGGCATTTAAGAATGCGAAGACAATTGTGGAAGGAGGAAGAGAAGGATGATTGGAGGGATTCGAGGGAAGCGTAGCTACGCGGCTTCCGTTCTTGCCAACGTTAAGGGAACCCACTCACCTCGGGAAGTGGAGTCGGGGTGTGAGGCACGGTTGATAACCCCTTCCGACGCCTCACAGGGTCTCCTCGCCCGTCCGCCACCGCCTACGCGCTGCGGATGGAGATGCTTAGGCGCAGTTGCTCCCGGTGCCGTTTTCATTTTCTTCCGCTCCGCCTCACGCGGCCGCGTCAATGGTTACGGCGGGAAATTTCCCCTAGGAGAAGCCGCCCGGGTAGCATTGCCCTTCCGAAAGGTTTCGCTCGGCGATTTGATCGCGGATCCGGCGCGCTTTTGATAACATGCAGTGTAGTAATGCAGTCAGAGTTTCCCTCCATTCCTGGGCCACGGATAAAGAGCGGGGGGCTCTCTAATGAAAAACAAAAGACTACTTCCCTTCCGCGATTGATCGCCGCACGACGTTTACGACCCGAACAAAAACATTTTTTTCAGTAATAAGAAAAATAAATGAAAAGAAGTGGACGGATTCAAAAGCCGATTTGAGACCGGAAACCCGGGATTCCAATCTTCTGCGAATTTATTTGCTATTTTTTTGTCCCCTTCGCTGTCTGAAAAGGTGCGTTTTTTCATTCGTCAGAGCGGTGTATGAATTATGGTCTACTGCGGGGAAATTAAAATGCAATTACGCGATTTTCTTTTTTTCTGGTGGAGTAGGTTTTTTTCTGAAGCAATTATGAGTGTTCCATTTAAATAAAAACGAGATCATTAGCCGTGAAGTTATCCCTGGAATATTGACTTCCCGATAGAAGTGAATTACGTTATTAGTCATCTTATCTAGGACTGAACAGGACTCGAGAAATTGATTAATTGAATTTTGATATTAATTGATATTTGAATTAATTGATATTAATTGGAATCAGTGTCATGAATTTAAATATTAAACCTCCTACCACGTTTTTTTATCCTCGGTTTAAAACTTAAAATTTACTCTACGTTTTGAGGCATTTATATAAACGCTTTTTCCCCACTATATTTATAGCGCACTCCTCCCGGCGTAATTGGTAGGAAATAACAATTGGGAATGCACAAACGTCTGCTAAAAGCGATGGGTATGGGGCACCCGATAACTTTCAAGGAAAAATTAAGAGGGAAGGAATGAGGAATTAGTTCGTGATTCTTTTCGAATGTGTAAATAGACAAGAATGAAATACATTTTCTCCGCTGGTTTGCTGAGAAAACGGATGAGAGTTGAATCACCTAAGAGGTACATGAGGGAAGAGAAAAATATTTGAATGAATGAGTGTTACACCGAGAAATTCAAAGGCGTACGACTCGTATGTTGTCAAAGAGGTTTTCAACAGAAAGTATGTAATAAGGAACAAGAGAACGTGTATGAGAAAACGCACATAAGTGTCACAGAGGCGAGATAATCTAGTGGAGATAGAGCGACATGGGAGGCATTAGTAAAAGGGAATGGCCCGAAAAAGGGAATTTTCTGAAACAGTCCAAAATCAGAGGGTTTTTTCCTTACAACAAACCTAATCCCAAAAGGAACGGCGTGAAGGGCACGTGTGCATGTGTATATTGAATCTGGACATTTCGGGAGAAAATCTGAGGAAACATTTATTCCCTTAACCACAAATCTCCGGTCTCCACCTCCGGCGAGCGACTGGGTAATTTCCTTTCCTTTCGGGAAAAAAACGCTGCGATCCTCCTGTTGACAAGCTCAATCTCACCATAAATAAGAAACTGACCCGGGAAACGTGAGGTGGAAAGCGGAGAACTTTTGAGGTTTTCCGAAACGCGCTGGGGGAATTTGATAATCCGACATCTTTTGTTGCAGCTTAGCGGGACGGGGGAGGAAGGGGGAGATTTTTGACTCGGCGAGTTTCCCGCGGTCGGCACCGATGCAAAAAGAAAAGAAGCCGGGGCTGCGGCACCGCCGGGCTAAATGTAATCCGGGATTCCGGACTTTTTTCTTTTCAAGCGAGCATACTTGGTACTATTTCCGCAGGGGTGTTTGGGAATAAAAGAAAAACGACTTGGCCCTCCAAAATGAAGCTTCCCTCCTTCTCGTCCTTTCTTCCCTCCCCCAATCCCTCCCCCTCCCGTACCCTCCCTCCCCCAATCCTCACTTCATTTGATATTCCACGCCCACACTTCCGGGCCACCTATCTCTCTTTGTCCCTCCGCCTCTTTGCATAGCCTCCCGCACACGCCCTCCCCCATCCCCTCCTTCCTTC
>LYUA01000224.1:333022-343059 GCA_002093875.1 Calopteryx splendens | reverse complement strand
CCCGCTCCACCCCCTTGGCCGCGCGCCGCCGCACCACGCCGTTGTCTCGTCCTTCATCCATTTTTCCTGCTCACTACATCCATTGCGGGTCCGCGTGCGTTCATCCAATAAAGCTCGACTTTCATACTCCACGGCTCCCCGTAACGTCAGTTTTATTTCCTCATTTTTTTCTTATTCCAGGGCATGATGGCCTACTCCACATTGGGGGTCCCCCCCCCCTCCTTATGTATATGCACACGCCCCTCCCGTTAAGACGGATTTCCATCCCGTCGTTTTCGATTTCCCCATCCCGCTTCCTCCTCCTCCTGCTGCCTTTATTTTCCCCGCTCCACGATCCCACGGGGACGTAATCCTCGTCTTCGGTCGCAAAAATGCGCCTCCGAGGGCGTAGGTACTCGCTGCCGCGCGTTTAAAATTTTGCAACTAAAGTGGATTCATCATTTTGCCTAGTGCTTTTCGAGCAGTCGCCACCATAGCAAATACGATCCCATGGCCAATAACTAGAAGAGTACAATTTTAATGGGGATACGTAAAGAGTTT
Organism: Calopteryx splendens; assembly: GCA_002093875.1. NCBI lineage: Eukaryota > Metazoa > Arthropoda > Insecta > Odonata > Calopterygidae > Calopteryx > Calopteryx splendens. The sequence goes on along the minus strand of LYUA01000224.1, from coordinate 342,519 downwards.
AAGATTATTTTTGTGCAAGATATCAGAAATATACCGACTGAGCCTGACCGAATATTTGCCATGCGACCTAGATTTTAGCTTAGACCGTATCCTTATTTTCCTACGTCGCTAAGCGGTTCCATGCCAGGATTCTCGTATCTTTTCTAAAACCTAAACTTGCTCGTGAACCTTCCAAACATGTTTATATGAAATGCAAAATAGTGGTAGGATACTATATTCTTTTCCCAGTGCAACCTAGTATTAGAAAAATTGATATCATTACACTTTTGTACCCAATTACTAGCATGGTTAACTAGAAAGATACTGTCGAGCACAGACAATCTAAATGAAAGTTACTTCGTTAGTGTCAGTGATTATTTTATTTTGAAGATTACTACTGGCTAGAAGCAAACATAAACATATCTTGCCAAATATTACAATGCGTCATCACCCTTTTCGGAATATTCTCCCTTTGAAATGTTGATAGCACTTGTTTAGTATCGATCGTAGGATTATCTTTCAATCATGATCTGAAATATATTAACCGATCAGTTTCTCAAGTACCTTTAAGCATTAAGTGAAACAACGCAACGATATTATATTTTCGATATTCTTGTAGTGGAGCGCCCGCTCCGACATTTATTTAGCGGGAATCTCACTGTCAGCCATTTGTTCGAAATTTAGTCTTGAGTTATTCTTTTGGCATTTGTCCATAGTTTATTTAAAACGAATCATTTTGTCTATTTACAACTATGAAGTCGAAAACAATTGAAAAAAGAGGTGGGATTCATTTCCTTTTGTATTTACTTTTTTCTTAGCACTTTCGGTTCGAGTTTTTCTTCTTCACCATTAACCTCCATGCAATTATTCTTGTACCGCCAAATTTTACTACATTATTATCACCTCTGACTCTATCCTCCATCTGTTATCTGTGACTATTTGTTCAAAGGTATAGAAGGATTTATCAAGCCTAAGGTAAGTACTTTACTTACCAAATTACTTGTGTTAAACACATCACAAAAATCTTTGCATCAACTCCTTGTGTAGCGATTCAACCTCCCTAAAAATAATGCATGTGAGTCACCATTATAAAGGAATCCATGCGATGGAAAAACGAAAAAGGTGGCATTGAAACGACACATTTTCTTTGAGTGAGTGTGAGTGAGATGAATTACTGAAACTCGTCCTCCAATATGAGGATAGAGAGATTGAAATGATGTAATCTATTTTATTAATTTGATTTATCATTTTTAAAGTATCTTGCCAATATTCAAAATATGTGGACACAAGTAGTCTAACTTTGGGTTGGTTTGTACATTTATTTATCAAAACTAATTTTTAGACACCTCACTCTAATGACTCTAATGGGAACAATTTCAGCAACGTGAGCATGTCAATTCATGAAATCGACGAAAAGCGCATGGAATGTTGCAATACGGAAATCTGAACGGAAACTAATTAAAAATGAAATTAAAACTCCTTCACGGCCTGCCTTGCTCCTTGAGACGCTAAATTTGCGATTCAACAAGTCATTCGGTCGGAGACGAGACTGAACGAGTCTCAAAATAGATTTCTCGTTCGTCGTTTCATCTTTCCTCTCCAAACTCTCTCCCCCCAGCCCCCGCTCACTTGCCAGTTTTAAGTTTGAAGAGTTCTCCCNNNCCCGGAATAAAGTCATTTGTGTTTCTGGTCGGCCACGCCTGCCCTGGGATCCTTCCTCTCACTCATTTACTCCAGCCATCCATCGCGTCTCAATTCTCCCTTCCCTCATCTCTTCCCCTTTCGCCGACAGCCTCCCTCTCTCAAAAATCCTCCCACTACCCCCACCCCCCCGCATTCCGCTTCCTCCTCAACTTTCTCCCTCTGTTTCTCCCCATCCCGACCTCTCTGCATCTCTCTCTTAGAACACCCGTAGTCGAACCTCTCTCATCCTCCCCAAACTTCCACCTCACCAAATGCTCCCACTTTCCCCATTGCGTTCTCCCTTCTCCCCCTTCAAACGTGCTCTCTCTAAAGCGTCAGTGCTCCATCGATCTTAAGCTCGAGTTTCCCGAAATTCCTTCCTCCCAGGCCCCCTTCTCTCCCTCTCTCCTCCTCGTCGTCACTTCTCTCTCTCTCTCTCCATCCCCCAACCTTCACGCTTGTCCCTCTCCAAAGAATCCTCCCCTCATTCCTCCGGCCCTTCCCGACCTTGTCACTCCATCTGTGCTCATACACACACGCACAGAAAAAGCGCACGCACCGTGAAGCCATTCATATCCTCTTTCGACCTCCGTCTTACCCGTTTTCCGCGAAAAACCCTCTTCGCCGTTAGTTCAAGACGTTGATGCTGTCCGTAGACGCAGATTTTCCGGAAGGGTGGGATGAAGTGGCGGCCGTTCTCCGAGATTCGCCGAGGATCCGAGGTCACCTCGCTCGGTTGAACGCGGCCCCGGGTAGTCTGTGGTATCGCAAAACATCCCTGCCCGAGGCGCGATGCAAACCCACGGACTCAAGAAGTGGTTGTGGAATTTGACCGGAAAGCCTGTTGCCCCCGGGTAAGCCTGTCCCGGGCAGAGAGGAAAATCGAACGGGGAACTGAAAGTTGGCTCTCAGGTTTCCTCGGAGGCGTTTCGAGTTATGATACTGCTGTGCTTTAGGGGTTCCCTCCTCGTTGCTTTGTCTCTTGATGGCGATAGTTTCTCCAGCCATCCTGCCAGCGTCATCAGGTCAGAATTGACCTGACAACGCCAGCAGGACGGCTGGAGAGACTAGTTATCCAGAGACAAAGCAGCGAGGAGGGAACCCCGAAAGCACAGCAGCTTTTCATGAATGAAAAAAAACAGCTAGATTCGCTTACTGAATTGAGAAGGCTGGCGGGGAAATGGATACGAGTTGTCACGGGGGTAACGAGGTCGCCATCAGACCCTAATATCACGGGTTCCAAATCCACCTAAGTAATGGATGTTTTTTTTGTCACGAATGAATCTCTGCAGTCAGCGAATGACGCAACATCAGGGTTAACTTTACGTAAATATGCGAAAGGAAAGATTATGAAAGGCAGCAAGCGTACTTTGTCACCTGAATGCTACAAAAAATCCGAAACATGGTTCGTGAAAATACAATTTTCACTTGAAAGTACGGAGTGAAGTTAGCTTTTTACGTTGCCATGTAAACCCATCCCTCGGAGTGCCTTATTACTTCAAAACGGGAGGGAAAATGTGTTGATAACGATTGGAACGCTAAAAAAAACGGCAAAAAAGAGGGATGACACGAATAATTATTATTGGGTAGTAAATATGAGAAACATGTGATAGATAGTCGTGTGGAAAATTCATAAAGGGGAATATTTTATAATTTTTTATCCGTAGAAGTTAAGGTGCCGTCCTAGATATTTCGAAGGTATTTTGGTATCGTCCATGAAATACACTTGCAGAAAAGTAAATTAATTAAAGATAACCTCTCCATTTCCCCTGAAATATTTAATCTATGAAAAACACAACCTTTTCCCTTTTTTGCCTGTTATTTATTCCTCTCCCTTCACCTCCTTAATGGACGGAAATGGCGTTACCTTCACTCTTTATCTGAGCTTTTTGCGCTCTTTCAACGCCACTTAATGGCTTCCTTCGCTCTCCCCCAGACGACGGGTTGTTTCATTATTACTGGATAATATCCCCACTGCCTCTAATCGAGTTTCCCCCTTTCCCCCCTTAGGGCTTTGAATGAGCCGGGCAACCACAATTGCTCATTAAGCTTAGCAAATTTCATGGCCAGCCTAAATAATGATAGATTATCGTGTCTTCTGCAATGTAAATTTGTACGCTCTAGCTTTATCTTCAATTTCGCTCGCAAATTGAGATGGAAGAGTGACTTAAATCAGTTTAACGGACGTTTACGCATGACACTGAATTAGATATTTTAATCAAAGTTTCAGTTGAGAAGGCTTCATTAGTTCACATAATCAGCCACACATTTTCTCTGTAAGGTTCTTTGGCGTATTTTTCCAACCAACATAAACGTGCGAAAGGGGTGTAAGGGATGTTCTTGTAGCGTTCTATCCAAATTGCAGCAGTAGTATGCATTTTATCCTAGGACAGCAATGCCTAATACTGTAAAAAAATACCTTGTTTTTCCAAAGGAATCATAACGGTTAGGTTATAACTACCTACTACTAGCCTACTTCGCTAATTTGTTCTACTAACTATGAACGCGAACATATTTTAGCGTGTATCCAAGTGATTTTTTCTTTTTTGATTTTAATCAGATGTTGAAATAAATTGATGCCGCATTCCAATAAATATCTCTGCACTCTCCTATGAAAGCTAAATAAATAGTCGGAGGGGAAGAAAATGATCACCGATGTTATTGCTTGCAATTTATTTATACAGAGAATATAAGTGTTGAATCTTTACTCAAGAATTTTGGAAACAATTGCTTCTACTGTCCACGATTTTAATTTCAATTCAAGTTGTATGAACCAATTTAAATTCAGAAATTAGCATCAGTGAAATTTCAAATTTAGCATAAGCTTACTTTGTTTTCTTAATATTTTACGGCATAAAATCATTTACCCTCTTCTAAAATATATTTAAATTACATTGACAATCGGGGCTTAAATTCATAGAACCGATTTCATAAAATCTATTCTCGTTGCCGTGGGGGTAAAATATGGTACCTAGTATTCAATGCTCAGTTCTCGTAATAACTGTGAAAGTCGATCTTCGGTCACTGTAAAAACAAAGCTTTGATTCGGGTGAGATATGAGAATTAGCGAATCAAAAAAAAGGCTCCTCATGAGCCACACCCTGAGGGATATTTCTCTGTGGGATATGGAAGAGGCCAATGGAGACGGATCGGAATAATTCTCACGCCCTCCACCCGTTTCTACAATTGAAGCTCTGCTGCCTCAATCGTTTCACTGGCGGAGAGCGATCTCAATCCTTCATTCTTGCAATCAAAACCACCTAACCTAATGTAGTCAGTCCCGTCGCCATGCCAACCACGCTTTCCAGCCCCTTGGCCTGGCTCTTCATCCTCAGCCCAGCAATTAGGGTCGCATTAACCGTCCGACAATCACATGCGCGGTCGTCACTGCGAGCAGAAGTGCTATGACCTACTTGGCCACATCTCTATCACCGAAGCCACCCACTCGCCCACTCGCCCCCTTGACATCACCGTACTCCCCCACCCCTCATTATCTCCCTCTCTCTCCTTCTCTCTCCCTCTCCCTCCTCTCTTCACCGATTCGCCACTTGCGCATTCGCATACCTCGCAGCTAAAAAGGTTACCTCCGTGGATAATGTCCTGCTGGCCATGGAATATCCACCTTGAACTCCCTTCACTAGCACATCTCAGATAAGAGGGTCATCACCGTCTGATTGATTCTCTGTTTCTGGAATTACGCATGAATACCGAAAGAATTTTCGTTGATAATTGGTAAATATAAGCGTTCATGAGTTTCTTTTTTTTTAAAAGAAGTAAGTACTTATTAATTATACACAATATTTATTTTGTATTTATCCACCGATTTTCGAGCAAGAATAGTAGCAGAGCGTAATGAAAATATGGGAAACTAATTTTTTTACAAATTTTTAAGGACTGGGAAAGGTGTTTGTTGAAAAGATTAACATAATACCTCAAGGGTAAATTCCTTACGATGATGATTGAGACGAACAAAGGAAATCAATTGGGAGATTAAAATGCAATAGCTTTCCAGTATTTTCTGTACATGAATGAGTTAGTAGCATGCGTGGAAATGTTTTACTTTCGTTCTTAAGTCTAAAAAAAGAAGACCTTATGGACGAACGTACTACCGTCAGAATGTGCATATGCATTTGCATAGATCATCAAAAGAAGTACATTAACATAAAATACTATATTTTCCGGCAACTTTTTTTATGTTTTATTGGCTTGGAGGCTTAAGAATTTTCCGTATGTTTTAATAATAAACTGTAGTATTCTGGTTTTACATGCTTTCAATTATTTTTGTCTCTTCGTCTCTCCCTGTTGTGTAACTAATGTGAAACATAAGCTATCATTTTCAAAGTTATTTAGATTGTGTTTCATGTGTTTGCCAATATAATATGTGACGCAAAAGGAAAGAGCGTTTCGTTTAAGATCTGTACCCTACTTGATTCCTCCTAGCTCATTTCTAGTAAATAACATAAGTTTAATTCGCGATTTTACTACGCTTGTTAACTTTTATTACTTTCAATTACAGTTGAAGTGAGCATCCTCGCCATTTTCTTTATTTTTATTATTGCGTCGCCGGTATTTTTCGGTCAAAATTTGACATCAGCGGCTGACCAATTAGAAATTAAGGATAAGGTATGCAAATACGTGGACCAAGTCCGTGCGAAGATCTTCTGGTGATCGCGGGTTAGCCGGCGGGGTCGGTCGTTGCGGGAAGGGCAGCGGAAAATTGTGGGCTGGATCGGATGGGATTGTGAAGGCAAGCGCCTTCTCTCGATATGAAAATAAGTGCACATGCGAGCGGGGGAGCGGCGATCCGTATGAGTTTCGACTGCCTCCGAAAGGGGACGCGCGATGGAGTGTGGACGCCTTCCTCCATGCGCTAGAACCGACGACTCCGTTGCACGCGGAGGAACGTGTGCGGGGGCGTCCAAAAAAAAAAAAAATTCTGCTTGGGAATTTTCCCGGGTGTCGCCGACGGCGCCGTGTTCTCGCGGAGAAGAGTGTTCGGTCGAACGCTGACGGGAGGCCTTCCCTCCGCATTCCCACCGACGAGAATTCCATTGCCTAAACAGGACAGGCACGGAGTCAAGTGCGCGACTCGAAGTGACGCACGACCACCGTCAGTGGTTGGTTGGTACCCCAGTGACAACCCCCTTCCCCAGCGGTATTCACAGCGCACGGGCTTGTACACCATGCGGAATTAAACGGGCTGACAGCCTGTTCAGTCGGGATGAACACGCCCCGGTTACAGCGCACGGAGGCTGGATGCCAACATTGGAATTTGCTGAGAACGCAAGCCAAGACGGTGTAACCAACAGAACGAGGGGGAGAAAGGAAATCTAATGATCGGAGGAGCGAGCATCTCATTTTAAATGCATTGAAGATAATTACTTGCTAATTTTTTTCGGAAAGTGAGCGTTTCAGACTTCCCATTCCGCACTTGGGAACACTTACTTTTTCAATGATTTTCAGAAAATAATATAGTCTAAATTATTATAAATTCTAAACTTCACCTGAAATATATACGACGATTTTTTCCACAAGCCTACTACAAGCCCACTTTACCACAAGCAATACTATGAGTAAGAAAGTTCAATATTAGCAAGTTTGGGTTGCCCCTGAAGAGAATTTTTTTCCACTGTAGATGGGTAAGAACAGGAATAGATATTTTTCCATTATAGGCATAGCCCTTAAGGTACTTTCCATTTAACTTTACCTATACACTAGTGATAATCTCTTGAGACTCTGGAATAGCAATTTAAAAAATAATAACTCTCAAGAAACATACATACCCTTCTTTTGTGCTTAATGTTTGAGTACCTTAAAGGAAGATTTATTTAGCATATTTACCACTTTATTACGTTCTTACTTCAAAACTCATAATTAATTGATACCGCGTTTCATAAAATAAAAATTACATTTAAAAGCTCGTCTCTTTCTTTAATTACTTAAGTTTAAAATGTGATTAAGTTAGCATCATATCCTGGGGTCAAAGCTTTTTTTTACATAAATTGAGGTTAGTAAAATTATAATTTTCCATTTATTTACATCTATCATATGGAATGCGGTCGTTTTGGTAAAAGCCTAAGTCGGGATCAATCGACTAAAGCAATTCGTAAATTGTAATATGGAAGTGGTAAATAGCCATTTATGTGCATGAATGGGGGAAATGGCGTGTGTACCGGGTACAGGGATACCTGTAGCTTTTGTCGAAGATCACAGGGAGGGGATGTGTTTTGCTTCATTGAGAGTCACAATATGAGGAGGTTCAAACGGATATCGGTCAGTGGAATAGCAAATTAGGGCGTATAGTCATTAGAATACGAAGATTTGTATCATTTAGGAAATTACATTAGGTAGATACGAAACAACACATTATGCATTTTTTTCCATGGCATCTTCCCGGAACGGGCAAGGAAATGAATCGATCGCTCCTGTGACTTTGAGAAATTTCTTCAATCCCTCCAGGTTACCGCAAGTCATCAATCACCCAATATCAACCGCAAACCATGCCGAGCCTCCATGACCTTCCCTCGAACCCCTTCCCTCTCTTCCGCCGACCCTCTCTCCCCCCCCCACTAACGTCCCTCTCGAACCCCTTCACTCCGCAAAATCCCTATTTAGGCTTCCGGTTCCACATTTAATCTATGCCTTAGTCATCATCGCTCACACTCCTCGGCTTGAAAATGCACGCAAGGCTTTTATTTTTTCGTTCCAAGTGGTCGACTTTGCGATTCGGATAAACGCTAATCTCTTTAAGTGAACTTCCTATTTGAAATTCTCCCGCGATTGCTTTTTTTTTAAATGAAAAAATGCTCGCCAACAGTCGCTGAAGTTGATTGTCGGATGGATATATATATATCGGAGTTGAAAAAATCTCGCTGCTATCCCTCATCCTGCAAAATTCTCATACGTAATTAGATACATATCTAGTACCTGCTTTTCTGTGTGAGAGGAAACGGTGTGGTCGTTTATCCCATCTTCCCCTGTCGGGTATACCTCTTGGTTCATTTGCAGCAAAACGTTACACATTTTCTTCTTAAACCACTACATTCTAAGTAATACATAATAACAGACTTCCCCTTACATGGTTGAGTCCCAACCAATGGGGATCCAAAAATGACACGTAGACATTGAAACCATTTTTAAATTAACGTTGGAAAAGCAAAAAATGAAATTTTCATTGGTTTCCTGGGGAATTTTCACCCTGAATCAGCATTACACATAAATTATGTGGGTATGTAGTGTTATTACTATTTACTCATAGTTCAAGATAGTGAGGTACAAGATCGAAGAATTTATGTTATATTCACACCTGATAGTCAGAAAATCAGAGCAAGAAATTGGTGCACACTTCATAAATGTTTCCTCTCCCTTATTTGGATCGTTTCGCCATTATCGGGAATTCCTACGCTCATTCCCCGCGGCGGAAAAATACGCGAAGTATTTTCCAGAGACGCTCTAACTCCAAAAAATTAAAAACGGAAAAGATTTAAAGAATAATGATATCTCAATTAAGAGCTACATTTTCGGAGCCTGGAATGGGCTATATGACCTCTCCTCTCTAGTGTGAGAGAGTAGCGGTCAAACGGGGAATGTTTTCTCCCTTTATCAAAACAACTTTGGGCAGTGGTTGAGCTCTTATTTCTTGGAAACGGGGGACGGAGGCACGGACATGGATCCTTTGTTGAGAAATTAATAACGGATTCTGTTGACCCTGACCAGGCCAGGGGATTGTCGGGAGTGGTGCCGGCCAAACGCGGACGCACAATGCCAAGGGACCAAGGCCGCCTGGCGCCGAGGGGCACAGGGTCGACGTCACCACCCCGCACTGTTGCCCCCCC
>LYUA01000224.1:305525-315597 GCA_002093875.1 Calopteryx splendens | reverse complement strand
GGGGTGGTTTCAAAGGGGGAGCAGGCAGGGGGAGGGTGGAGGGGGGGGAAAGGAGACGGGTGGAAGGGAGTGTACGGAACGTGTGTGACGTGATGCATAAAGAAAACTCGGCTCGCCCCAGCTCGCGCCCCGTACAATGGCCGGAGATGGGATAATTGAGAAGCGGGAAGAGATACGGGAGAACATAACTCGGGGATAAGTGTAGGGATTGGGGGGTGGGGGTGGGAGGGTTGGAAGGAGGGGGGTTGACTCTCTTCGGGGACGGAAGGGGGACGCATAATGGGTGATGATCGAATGGCGAGGGCTGGGAAAACGACGGGCGGGTGCGTGGAGGCGGAGGCGTGGACGGGCGAGGAGTTAGCGCTTCTGAGGTCGTATTTTGCGCGTGAGGTGAGTGGGGAGTCGAGCCTCAAGGAGCTGCGGCAGAGGTGGCACGTGCGACACTGTTCGACACCCCTCCTTGTGAATCTCTTCCGGGTTTCCTTCACTCTTCCAGAACGGAAATCTATCGAGACCACGCATTACGTCGTACACTGTAAGGCCGTTACAAAATGTTTGCGTTGGATTTTTTAGGAGTTTTATATTTCAGAGATGTACGAAGATGTACAAAAACAAATTAGGGCATGAAATACATTTTGAAATAGCTCTCCTGAAGTGATTAATGAAAAATAGCTCCTGTGATAATTTTCGGGACCGTAAGGAAATATTTCTTTATAGCGCGGGATAATCGTCAGAAAGGACTCACGAATCAGCTTGAAATGATCCAGTGGGAAAAGTCGCGGGACGCGTTTTGAGTAGGAAATCTGGAGACATGGAAACATTTAATCGATTCGCACCGAACGGTAGTTTCTCAGAAATGACAGGAATGTTAACAACAACAAAGATAAAAGGGGGCGATAAACACGCTTGTAAAGTTCCGAAAAATATTTTCAAGGAAACTGAGAGTTAGGGATCTGTGGAAGAGATTTTTACTGTCAAATATCATTGGGAAAAACGACTTTAGCAAAAATGTAAGGTGACTCCTATCGCGCGAAAAATTAGGAATACCTATTTTTAAAACTAATCCTTAATCAATAATAATATCAACCGGTAAAACAATTAACTTCGAGGAAGTTCTAAAGAGATTCAAGGAAAGGCATTCTCCAAGAAAAAGGATTGCTCTAAAAATATTATTGAATTACTTATGACCCTATCACGCATCTCCCAGCCAAATCCCGCCTCAGACCCTACCTACTTTTATCGATTTACTGATTTTATTTTTCTTTCAATGCAATTGATGGCATGCATGTTCATGTAGTTTCAATAATCAAAACGAGATAAGCACCACTTAATGATCGTGTTAATAATTTTAGCATGACGCATGAATTATAAACACAGCAATGACCGAGTTAGTTTCATTTGTGGAAGCTACAATTTTTTATACTAAGTTGTATGAGGTTGACGATATTGACGTGGAAGCACTTCAGTACTGGCCAGTCCAGTTTAAGATGCTCGTCACCTGTGGTTAAATTTGGGTGGAAATGTCCATCACAGGAGATCATATCGAGATAATATTTCTTTAACTACTATCATCTATCCACCTCCTTAAAAAAATATTCTTGCTCTGATAGGATTTCGCTGAGCTGGTTTTGTACGTAGTTTAGGTGGTCCTTCGTTATTGGATACCGAGCTCCGGGCCAGGCGTTATGGATATAGAATTGTGAAAAATCGATTGGAATGGAAATTATGCCGTAGATTAATATGCAGTTGGAGCACCTACAATGCAAGGACACTTACAAGATACCATCATCCTTCTCTAAGATTTTCTAAATACCTTTACAAAATTTCATTTTCAGAAAATTAAGTCACAGTAATGATAATGATAGTTTCCTATCACGTTCAGTCAACTCTATTTAAGTTCAGTATTGTAAATAAGCTGCCTTAATTTCGTCACGATTAGTATAGTGAATAAGAATCGCAAACTCACAATAAAGTAACCTTGGCTTTAAAGAAATAACCTTGTTGAACCATCGGTGGAAGATTTTACATCATCGCATGAGATCGAGGCAGCCACGGAAGTGCTCCTGCCACGTTTCTACCTCCACCCGATCGATTCTCCTTTCCCGTCATCAAATCTGCGCAATACCTCACGGAACATACACAGCAAGAATAATAGATTTAAATTAAATCGGGTTAGATTTAAATAAATCTTTTACTAATCTCTATGGTTACCTCATGCTCCAAAACGATTAACATTGAAGAAGAAAGTTCACACAGTCACCAAAATTCCCTGAAGGACGTTAGACCCTATGGAGGGTTAATCGGATTCATACGTCAATATTTTGACGCTCGAAGAAGTCGTCGTTTCTGAATGGAGAGGTTTAGAGTCAGTTCAGAATAATCCCTGAGGTTGTACCGGAGCATCGATAGCTTTCATTCTGTATCAAGAGTTTTGCGGTCATTGCGCCCTGATGCTCCGAGTCGAGAACAGAATGACACTGCTGATGAGGTGTTCGTGCGTTATTTTGACGACAGGGCAACCTTTGAGGACCACGATGCGGCGCGGGAAGCGTGCCCTGAATCGGGAAAATCACGCAAAATAGATTGACCAAACATGGAAAATGTATTTATCATTCAACATTTTCGAGTTTTCTCTCGCTCTATATCACAAGTAGCGCCCGAAAACATCTCACCGGTAGCGATCGAGGCCAAGCAAGCCCGCTGGGGAAATGAAGTGGAAAGGAAAGAGTACGAGTGAAAAGGAGGAAATATGGTTAAAAAGGATTGGTCGATGATCCTTGAATTTTGTTGAAACTCGCTCGCGTCGAGAGTGGAAAAATATATTTTCCCGGTGCCCCAGCCTCTTAGCATCTTTGGAATGGATGTAGATATCCGTGGTTCAAAGGCTATGGCGTTTCCTTGATTTATTTCTTCCCCAAATTCATATCAGGAAAAAAAACAAGCGCAAGTACTTCCGCCAGTTTCCCTCGGCATTCAGTCTGCTTTCTTCCATTTCTAACGTTACCGTCTCCCACCAATTCAAGGACCACACGTTTGATAAAATGAATACCCTACACTCCCTTCCATTTCAAAGTGACCTTCACGATTTATCGCCATCATGCGTGTGCCAATTTTGAGGTTTACTATCCCAATCGGGGAAGAGTTATGCACCTGTAATGAGTAAGATTGAGAGTTGTTGGATAGGAGTAAGACAATAGGAGCAAAGATATGAGGGCGCCCAAGAACTAAGGAGGTAAATGTTGAAGGCACAACAAAATGGAAGTTGTAGGAAAAATAGGGAAACGGGAAGAGGCTTCGAGCGTACCTATCTCCTGCCACGTGTCCGGTTGGATCGCAGAAGATCAATACCGAGCTTTTCCTACCCCTCAAATAAGTGAAGAAACAGGATTACTGCACCCTAAACATCAATACGACACTGCACGCTACCTGCATTTCCAGTTCATTTAGCTTCAGACGAACGGCCCGAAGGGGAAGACATTTTGTCCTTGTTGGGCTTCATCACTATCCTATCCTATATTTTGGTGAACAAGGTTTTTCCCCCCCGCAAGCTCTCTCTACGGGTTTAATGAAAACATTTGAAATATGTTTCTTTAAAACATAATTAAGATATGAAAATTGATTTTGAATGAAAGATAACCGCACACTCATAATATTTTCCTCGAATTAATGTGCAACATTTTCCTTTATTTATTGTGAGACAACGTTTCCAATGTTATAAATATTAATTATAAATATAAGGTATGCACACTTTTACTCACGCATATATTCGTTTAAATAAATATTAGAGGAATAGATGCAATAAATTTTGAGATTTTATCATGCTTGATATCGAATACCGATTTAATAGGACCATTTTTGAAATTATGTCACGGAAATGGGACAAAATGTGATAGATTGGTGTGTAAAAGCAGCTTATAATAGCTAAAACCATAATGAAGAGAGTTCTCATCTATATACCAGCACCTTTTACGATTCAATTTGTTTGAAATACGCCAGCGACGCTACAAAGAAATAATTACCAAGGCGTTACCAATGGAAAGGTGTACAATAAGCCTCTCCGGTATATTTTTTCGCTATAGTCTATTATAATTTTTTAATGATTTAAAGAAATAATGGAGAAACATTGGAATAAATTTGTCAAGTTATGAAAAATGGCTTTCCTAAGCGGCTTTATTACAACATGCAGGTTATGGAATAAAAGCTGCTTTGAGCAATGGATATTTAACTATGAATGCTTTATTAATTTTTCAATATCAATTAAAAACCCTTTGTTGATGCATTACTTTAAAGTCAAAAAATCCATTTCGATGATTTTCTCTAACTTGGCAGAATTCTATCAAAACATGCAGGGTAGGGTTTATGAAGGGATAGAAAGACACGCTTGCTGACAGAAATGTGGTGCATGAGGTACAAAATAAAATTAATGTTTATCTAGGACGAAAATGGCACCGTCAAAAACTGTAAAGCCAAAATATTTTCCCGCACTGGCATGAATATGAGAGCATGATTTGGGTATACCTGGATGAGTATAAATTAATATATGCGGTGGTTTGGGGACACCTGATGCTTTTGAAAAAGATAGGGAATATTAGGTAATGAATAAGTGGGTTGCAGTAGCTGATCCAGAAAATTTTGAAAGGGGTTAGGGCACACTATCATACCTCCATTATAAAGTCTCCTATCAATTTTATTCATACATGCGAGAAATAAGGTAATGTGATGCATGCATATACTTACCAACAGAATTAGTACCGTGCAAAGTTAAAAGGAAAAACATTTTTTTAAATCAATTTTGGATGAGACGAAAAGGGGGGAATTTGAACCCCGCCCCCATTCAATATCCCCCTCTGCGGAGTTACGAAAGAATTTTGAAGGGATAAACCAGGAATAGAGAAGCATGAAAGCAATGTGATACAATTGATAAGGTTTGGTCATTTAGGGAGAAAGTATGAGAATCGCATTGTAAAATAGACGAGGGAAGAGTAAATTGATTGGGTGTGACGGGTGGTGCGCGAAAGGGTGAATGTGATCGAAGATATTCCCAAGATGAGGAATATTAGTCTCTGGAATAGAGTAGTATGTAAGAAATAATGTATTAATTTGACAGAGAAATATATGCATGAATTAAAGTAATAATGCGACAGAGACAAAGTACTTATGCTTGAAAGGTATGGGAAAAAATCGAAAATGGAAGTGAGTTTCCTGAATTAACCTCACCTCAGAGTAAAACTTAAGAGTTGTTTTTAAAAGTAAAATAGGGTTTTTTGACTTTTACTACCTCGAAAGGGAATGGCATGAAGCTTAATTGCGTATTTGACTCACAAATTGCTACTTTTCTGCTTCTGCTAAACTTCCGACGGCATCTTTAAATATAATTGATGATGATATTTAGGGAAAAGAAGTTCAAGGCGCCAACGGCGAACTATTTCGGCGCGCTAGCATTTTCTGGTTGCTAATTGCATTCACCAGTGCAAACCAGAATCCGACGCATGAAGAATCAATTCGTTTAAATACTGTGTTTTCATACAAGTGCATTTGGCGAGGGCATGTGAACACGATGAATATGAGGCACGGCACCAAGAAAGTCACACTGAGGACATTTTGGAGGCAACATTATTTATAAAAGAATCGGGGAGAAGGAGAAGAAAGGAGAGCGTTTGGAGTAAGGTTCGTGAGGCGTAGACGGCCGCCAACTTCGGAGCACCTCTTTCGAATCCAATGATTTCTGCGCACCGGTGAGGTGAGCGGGGGTTGAATAACCCCTGAAAAAAAGGGAGCGATTAGCGCTCAGAGGGAAAAGTGAGCGGATTACGTGTCGTCGCGGTCGACTGAACTTCCCGCTAGCGTGCATTTGGAATGCGGCGCGGTTGAGAATCGATGGCGCTCACGCGACAAATTGGTGCACCGAGAGTACGGAAGAAACGTGGAAATCAATATGGGGTCGTCGTCAGGGTTTCGGCGTGCGATTTCGGAGTGCACTTCTTGCAGAGTTAAACGCCGTTCAGGATCCCAGGAGGGAAACAAGACGATTAAATTTACATTTATGAAGAATCGCCCAAAGCACAACACTTTTGTCTCAGGTTGGAATGAGTAGAAAAATTCATGTTCAAAATAGTGGCCGCGATTCAAAATAGACTCAAGAAAACACTGCAAAAACGTGGGATTTGTTCAAATACTTGCGAAAGAGTACAAACATGCCTAGGTATAGGTTTTATTCTCCATTTTTCCTTACGTTGTGCCTTACAAAAGCACAATGCTAATATTTTTTTCCTATTAATACCAAATGGCACTAATAGAAGAAAGACGGGAAACCCTAGAAGCATCAGCATTTCCCCACTGCAGGAGCAGAATTTATACATGCCTTTTTTTCATTTTCCTTGGTTGTAGGAGATATTGGAGTTCTTCCGGCTTTTAAAAACTACCCATGCTTTTCGTGATACTATATACGGTTTCCATCTAGTATACATTTCACATTGCCCTGCCATTACTAAAATAATCAAAATTGAACCGTTATTGAGTTTATAGAGGCTGATAAGAAAATGTCTCCGATTCAATGCTAGCGGTATGTAATGCGTTCCTCGACGATGCTGAAATGCAGGCTACAATAAAAATTCTATAATAGATCGCTGAAATACTCCAGGCCAGGGAGATGAGTGGCTGAGAATAAGTGAGGATGGCTTTTTTCATATGAATGGAAGGGAAAGATAGTACTTATTTATAAGTCACAACAAGGTAGCTAAGCACGCGAGTTCAATATATCATCTTCTCCGCTTGGCAATGAGCCAGAAGCTGGTGTCCCTTCGTTCCTTGCTACACGACTGTAGTCGCTGTAGTGAGTGGTGCATTGTACATGATCATAATAAAATTGATTAGTAACCTCCTAGTGCTGTCCTATGCTTTTTTAAATAGATACTTTTCATACGAAATTACTTTGTCGTTTTCTGCTCTCATCAGATCGCGCCGTCAAGAAGTAAGAGAGGAGGAAGAGAGATGAAGCACTGCAAACACGCATCTAATAATGTCGATTCTTAATAAAGAAATGCCCGTTTAAAAAAATAATTTCCGATGGAACTTTTCAGACTGTTTATTTAACAATGCTCAATCTAAAATATCCATAAATTATCATTTTTTTAAATCACCCGTCAATAGTGACTTATCGTTTAAAAATTGATTTTGACGATGGGCTAAGTTGAATGTGAACCAAAAAGGTACTACCGATTTGCATACAAATATTAGCGAATATCATCACTATTTAACTCAAAAGAGTGCCTCTTCTAAGAGTGCATATCTCGGAAATCATTCAAGAGAAGTAATTGCATTCGCAAAGACAAGAAAACGTGAACCTATTCAGTAGCCGTGTGGAATTTCATTAGATAGGTATTCCAAAGCCCGTGAGTTAAAATTTACTTCCCTTAAAGTATGTTATTATCTGATTTTGTAGTTATCGTTATTGCAATAACGGTGAACTTTGAGCTAAGCATCAGAAGGATCCAAGTTTAGCATAATGAGCGCGTTTATTTAAGAGTCATTCGAAAGTAATAAGGGCAAATGGGGTTACGTTTTCTGATCATCATCATCAGTGGTTATAAATTTTAGGGCAGTTCGGCTGAATCAGCTTTCTATTCGTTTTTTATACCCAGGAACCTCTTCATATCTTCTCATTTTTTTCTTTCACGTCAGCAGTTATCTTCTACTTCTTCCTCACTGAAAGAAAATATATTCCGAACAGATTTGGTGGAACACAACTATTCGTAAACTGAAATACTTTAAAGCAACGCCGACATAACTTTCATGCAAAATAAAACTGTTACGTGTGAACGATTTGTTGTTTTTTAAGTTTCAACCGGCAATAGTTGACTTTTTTCGGTTTTCCGACTTTCATCTCATTGAAAATTTAAAAAAAAACTTGGTTGTAGTGTTACAACTGAGTCAGTCCAGAAAATTTAGAGCCTTAAAAATATTGTTGACCATCCAAAACTATGCTCCGCCGAAGGAATAAATATACCCTTAAAACATATTTGTTTCCCATCTATCATTTTTTCATTACTCTTCTGTAAAAATTCATCCGCTAATCTAGTTTTACAAGAGAATGTCGTCTAATTTTATTTTTACAGTTTTTTGATATTGTTTCTTCAAGCGCGGAAAGAATTCCTCCATTAGCCTTCGGAAAATCTAATAGAAATATTTTTTATTGAAGAAAACACTAAATTTTAAGTGGGAAACTAACCAATAGAAAAGAGAGATAATACGGGAAGGTAATGTTTTTTGGTCAACGGAAAGCTATTAACGGGAAACTTAAACGGAGCTTCATCAAGACGAAGAACTTAGATACTTTGATTGGAAAAGTTTTGTTGAGACCGCTGCCACCAAGTTAAACTGGCAAAGGTGAGAAGAAATACCGGAAGCGATAAAAATGAATGCACACGGAAATTAGTGCAGTGAAATAGTATTAGCAAAGCAAATACCATTCATTCTGCAAGCACTGATGAATATAAATTAATAAAAAGCAGGATATTAAATTATAATGCAATAAATATTTAACGATTGACATTATTTAAATGCACGGAAGGAGTCATTAATTTTCAATAATATCTCATTCATCAGCACTGACGCAACAAGAACTGTTATAATCTGTAAAGAATATATGCCTAGGATACACTTTAGAGAATTATGGTAGTTAAAAGTTAATCTGCTGTGGTTAAAAAGGTATAATTTAATTGTGAGCATGATGGGAGAGTGCCAGATATATCTTGAGGAAAGGGATGCGTGAGATTGAGGAATGAATTAAAATATAAAGAGTGAAAAAGTGTAAAAAGTGTAAAGATTGTATTTTTGCCTATTTTACGTGATTTTTGAAATCGTTTGAAGCGTATTCCATCAGGACGACGTCTATAACGGTTTTTAATTTATTTTGGCTTTCATAATGTGAAAAAATAAAATTTTAGGCAAAGGTGGAATTGTACGTCGTATAAAATTTGAAGTTGTACGTTTTTGTTTCATTGCTGTAAATTATGATCTGATTACTAGTCACTTTAGAGTTGAAGAATTTCGAAGTGCTAAATTAGATTCAGTGGAAAGAGGCCGCAAATATTGAGTTCTCGAACGTAGGCAGACGATTGGTGAGGAAATGGAATGGATAGCAAGCATTTTATTAAAATTGATCCTGTTTTGATTTCTCGAAACAATTCTGCTCTTTTCAAGGTGAAATAGTTATCGGCCAGGAGATAAGCCTCGACGCGGTACCTATGCATAAACAGAGTTGACCCGAATGGTGAGCATCGATTTCCATGAAAAGAAAATGAGAGGAGAAAACCAAACCCTCCTTGAAAAAAATCCTCAGTCCCATGCATCGCACCGATCGATCCATCCGAAATGACTCGGTAACCGTTTTATCTCGACACGTTCCCCGATAGCATCGTCGATATGATAATGGGGCACAGGGGCAAATTGACCTTGCGATGTTTTCCCCGAATCGCTCCTTAGCCAGCCTTAATTCCAGATGGTGCCTGCGTAAATTTATTCTCCCCTTGCCATTCCCTCCCTCTCGCATCCTCTTTTCAAATCCATCGACCCGACGTACAATTTCGTTCGATTGTTCTATGACGTTCCGAAAACAGAGCGGGGATATGATCGTTCTTTTTTCGAGGAAAATAGATGGGGAACACGTTAGACGTAACGGGCCAGGTGGTTCTTGATTGCACTCCGATGAAAAAAAATAAATGTTTATTCCCAAAATATCTATAAATCCAAAAAAATTCGATATCTTGTTGGCTTCAAATTTTAGCGGTTGAAATGGATAAGGGAAAAATTGGAATGCTTTAATAAAATCAAGAATAAATGTTGCATAAGAAAGAAGTGATTTATTGGAATCTCGTCAAGTTCATATAAACCCGATGGCATTCCATGGCATGAATAATTTGTGCATTAAAATTAGTTTTTTCTTTAATCCGCTCTCCAACTGAACTACTGAATTAAGTAGATAATTGCAGTATAAAATTAGGCGAAGCGGTGAAGACGAGTTCATCCTCGATGGTTAGGTATACAATGCTGGATACACATATCTTTCGTTAGA
>LYUA01000224.1:158920-169743 GCA_002093875.1 Calopteryx splendens | reverse complement strand
CTGTGTGCGCGTGCGCTTGGTGTTCAAATGGAGTAGACAGAGTGGCGGAGAATGTGTGCTTGTGTTTGAGATAGAGAGTGAGGGACGGAAGCCAAAAGAAAAAGGGATAAACTACTTTACGCCAAGCAAAAGTTGAATAAGTTACATCTACACACGACATCGACACATCGACACATCGACACACATACACATCGACACACCTACATAAAAACATGCATGCAAGATAACACCCCTGGAAAATGAATGATTGTAGGCACCCACCACTGTAGGAATAACAAGTATTAAAAACATGTTGAAGGAACCTAAGTAAATCAAGTACGGAAGCTTTTAAATCACTCGGAAGGAGCGGGGTTGTGAAGAAACCTGCTAAAGTCATGCCGTGAAAGCTGGCGTCAACAGGCAAAGTTCGGAGAAAATTAAAAGTAATTTATTGGTCAAATGACATAAAACGTGCTCATTGAAATGTAAAATAAAAGATGCACCTGCTTGTGCCAAAGTGTATCCAAAATTGAGTTAATGACTGTCGTCGACGGTATGCAAGGTAACAAATTATGAATGACGCTGATAAAATGAAGAGAGAGGCAAGAAAAGAACGAAGGGGGAAGCATAAAAGAGAAGGGGAATGAGAGGCTGGGCGAGGGAGTAGAGCCCACTCGGATAAATTCGACGGTCAGCGATAGCCAAACCCTTGAGATTCCCCTCTAGCGAGAATTCTGGGTGCACAGGATTCGAAAGGGGATTTCCTAGAAGGGTATTTCTAAGAAGGGTGTGCCTTAATAATCTCGGGGAGGCATCAGTTGTACGGGACCGTACAACTGATGTCTCAGACCGGGAAGGATTGCTTGTAAGGGATTAAATTATTTGCGAATATTCCTTGAGCATACTATGGCGTTTAAAGGACGCACATGGGTTGCCGAAAATAAGCATATATCATTGCGCAAAAGCCTTGAGAGGTTAAATGAGCATTTCTCAAATAGCTTAAATCGATTGTTTTATATAGCTTTTGATTATAACATAGAGAGAATCAGTAAATTTTTATCTCAAAGACGATATTAAAACAAAATCATTCTGTTTTAATCTATCAAATGATATTCATGAGGGCTCGTCATCATTCAAGAGGGAATGTTCGTCATCATTGGCGTCACCGTTCTTTGAGGAGGGAACAAACAAACCGGTTACCAGATACGACAAGTACCTCAGCAATGGCGTAAATTATGTCTAAAAGTAGTTAATGTATGCTCTCTCCTGTAAAATAAATTCAAGCATAAATACCACGCGTGGAGTCTTTACTAAAACGATACTTGGGTTTTAGAAGTATCTTTAAAATAGTGTTATTTTATAAATTTCATTTATTAATTTATTATCATTCATTGGAGTAATTTGAGACATTATTTACATCATGAAGTGCTTGCATGAAAGTTATCTTCTAAATACGTATCCCGCAATTGGCTAAACGTTTCTCTTATCTTCTCGTAAATTACCCCAAATCTTTGGAAACATTCAACGAATTCTGCATTCTCACATTTCCGGTATTTATAGTTAAAGAGTGATAAACATTTGATGATTAGGGTCCGATATATTTAAAAACGGAGAACTGCACAGCACACAAAGCTGCCTTCGATCTCTCGTCCAGTTGGGACGATCGTGAGAAAAACCGCTGAAGACATCCGGACGATCAACCGTGGTCCGTATGTGCCTCCGCGGCGCAACGAGGGGTCAGCAGCTCAGCGCTCATCTACTCATCCACTCGAGTCGGGCGACCTGGATGCAGCAGTCAAATGGCGGCTGGAACTTGGGAAAACAGCTTCGCCGAAATCACGGACTCGGGGAACCAACCCTCCTCATTCCGCCCTTTAACTAACTGCGGAGGAGATTACAATGGCATCCAGGCCTTCGCCAAATTTCTGGCCTCGGGACCGCTGCGGGGCTGCATCCGGGGGGGATGTCCGGCATCCCCGACCCTCTCTCCCACCACATCCCTCGCGTGCAAAGGAATGGGGTGGGAGGAGGGTGAGAGAGGAGAGGTTGAGGGGAGGGAAATTGTTCTCCATTCATTCTACTTGGTCATCCACCCCTTTCCCGCCTTCTTCGCATGCTCCCTCCCTTCCTCCCCCGATCCAATCGACGGGGATTAAATCACACAACGCGCTCTCCAAGTCATTGTCCTTCTTTAATAGGCCTCGCCCACCTCCCCCTTCCTGATTAAGGTCATTGGGCAAGGATATCCGCCGGTCTGCGGTGTGTGTGCGCTGGGGGAGGGTATCGGAAGGGGTCGAGGGTGGTGGGTTGCTGAGGAATCCGTGGTATGGAGGGCCGGGTGGGGGAGGGAGCGGGGCTTTGGTTGGGGTCGAGGGAGAACTTCCAGCCCACGAGGGAGAGGAATTCCAGCGAGGTCCCCTCGCCAAGGCACTCAGGCCACGGGCTCCCCTTAACTGGCCAATGACCCGCAATGATTTTCCTCTCGGCCCTTGTGTGTACATCCATACATTCACGTGATTTATCTCTCGGTCTCAGCTGCCTCAAACGCGGTGTATATGTTGACGTTTGTTTTCCCGTAGTACACTAACCGCTTGTAATTAGCCCCTTGCAATAAACCACAGTGTATATCTCTCGGCCCAACAGCCTACTGGAGGGTTATCTCACAAACACTTCACCGTCCGGTCTCACTGGATTTACCCTTGTGTGTGGTGATCGCTCCTGGAGCTCATGGCCGCCGATACATGAGGTTTGGGTGATCAAACAAGCTGATAACGCCGTATCTCACCGGGGATTGAAAGACTCGTGCCACGAAATGTCTCAGCGGGAGCACTTGACCAGTGTTTAACCGCAAGCGCTTGGTTATTTCCTTATCTTCATTCTATCTTTCCCTATCCCAAGGGGAAACTGAGACCACGACAGTCGATTATCTGTGTGATAGAATTTGACCACAGTTAGTGCCCCTAGATAAGTTACGGAATCATTCTCTCTCCTCTAAATTCTCTTTATGAATTTCAGGCTTCACCGAATTAGTTATTTATCGCCTATCATGTGCGCTTTTTAGTCCGTCTCTTGAAAGTGACCAAGGTCACCTGAAGATGCTGCATAGCAGTGAAACCTGGTTGTGTGTTAATAAATTGTTTGTGGAATAGCAGAGTTTCTTTAAACCTTTCTCTTGAATGGTGACCAAGGTGATGTAAGCTCACTTAAAGCAAGAACTAGAGCTATTTAAAAGAACACAAGAGATAAGTTAAGTAGACTTTCTTGGTCTAAGAAGTTGGTAACAATACACGGTGTCTATACTCGTACTTATTTAACTATCAACAAACATATTCAGCACAATTCTTTTTGAGTCCACCATAAGTGGAAGTGGAAATCATCCAATATAAATATTGCCAACTATGTAAAGTTTTAAATATATTCATGAACTGCGTTAGTAAAAGAAAGTGACATAATAACTGCTATTTAAACCAACTTCCTATAATATTTGTATTAGCTTTTTGTTAATCACGAAACGATCGATGTGATATCTTCTAACACAAGGTTTTAAATGCACCTTCAGTGGAATAGTGAGAAGAAAGTTTTTTTTATCAGTGTTTAACCAGTTTTACAGAACAAGGATTACTAAAATCCTATTAATTTTGGCGTAGATGTTTATGATGAAACATTCAAGAAAGCATAAGCCCCCTGAGTTACGAT
The DNA here is from genome assembly GCA_002093875.1 of Calopteryx splendens. Classification (NCBI taxonomy): domain Eukaryota; kingdom Metazoa; phylum Arthropoda; class Insecta; order Odonata; family Calopterygidae; genus Calopteryx; species Calopteryx splendens. The sequence continues at coordinate 166,068 of LYUA01000224.1, read as the reverse complement.
TTAAGTTTTTCGTGGGCGTTTATTCATTTTAAATGATTCATCTCAACAGACCTGATATATTTATCCTAATTCAACGAACTCAGCAAGTTACTATCGAGATCCCCATTATATTGCGGTAGTGTGTATGTGTAAACAATTCCCAACTCTTTTCGCGTATACTGGATTGGTCGCTTGTGATGGGTCGCGTTTAGTGGTACGCGCGCCGTTTGCAGTCCCATGACACACAACGCGATTATCCGTGTATTTGCAGAGTTTGAAGCGAATCTCGAAAACTCGGGACGAACGAACAAGGAGGCGGCGGTGCATTTCTCCGCTCGTACGAGCAATCGTGTTGCGTCGCAGGACTCAAAATAAGAGCGAACATTTAAGTGACCGCCTCCCAAAATTCCCCTCCTCCCTTCTTCGTCACAGTCATTCATCCATCAGCTCTCTTCACCACCGCCGGAATCACTATTGACGTGCTGAGGGTTCTCCCTGCCTTTTTCCCCTCTCCCCTTATCGCTCACTCTCTTCTGTGGGGTGCCTGATAAGCTCTTAAGGATATAACACTGTTGAGGTAATGTGCGAAGCACTCCGGCGGGTGTGCCAAATTAAGTTTGAAGCCAAACATCAGACGTTGAACCCGAGATATCGTCAAAAATGCACGTATCGATGAATAGGGAAGTTTTAGCCACGTTAGAGGTCAGAGCACACGAGACTGGATCTCGAATATCGTACGTCCCGTGATTGTATACGGAAAATTGTGTCTCTGCCCGGGTCAACCCAAAACTTGGCCTGTTTGGCGTCAAACTTGGTAACGGTCACACCCGAGCCCTTCCCACTTTTGCTCAGCTCACTCTCTACTGCTCTTTCTTCCCCCTCCGTCACCTTCCCAGCCCCCCCTTTCGGATGTCCCCCTCCGTCCCATTCCGCTTCGTCAGCCTCCCATTCCCTCTTACTCTCTCACTCTCTCTCCCCTTTCACTCTCACACGACGCCCGTTTACCCTCTCCTCCCTATCCTTCTTCTTATCTGTACGCACATTCCCTTAATATTTTTCGTGCCCCTCTCCCCTTCCCGAAATCCGTTTCTGGCTGCCATCTCGCATCGCTGCATCCTTTCAGCATCTCCTCTCACTCAAGAATTGTATCCTCTTCCCTTCCCATCTCCAACCTCAGCCTCTTCCGCCTCCTCCACCTCCCCCCCCTCACCTCCCAAAGCTCCCCCCTCCTCCCTCCGCTCTTCAATTGAGTGGCCTCCCGCAATGTGCGTTGTAAAAAAATGTCTTATCTTTGGCTAGCCGCATTTAAAACGAGAGGCTTGCGCGACGGCGCCGAGGATTCATTTTTGTCTTTCCGGGAGTGGGATCCGTGTGGAAAATGTTGGGTTTTGTTTTATTTAGCTGACGGGGGTGGGAGTGCACGTGGGATGATTGGGGGTGAGAAGCAGGGTGGAACCAAAAGAAAAGCCTCTTTTTAAATCTTAAAAGCTATGTAATAATAATTTGCCAACTTTGATGCAAAATTCATGGGCGGAATTTACGTGTGGGGATTTTCGGGTGTGCTTACGTCTTGCGGTTCCGTGGGTCGCTTAACATTTAAGGGTCACAGAAGAAATTAGTGAAATTTTTTATGGTATTTCCATCGTTCCTTTTCTTTCTGAGACGGTTCAAATCATTTGGTTAGATCGTCGAGGGCGTTGGACACAGCGATCGTACACAACGATGGCCCAGGAGATCTGTGTGGGAGTAAATACTTAAGGGGGTAAATAATGGTCAAATTAAACATTTGTTTACGTATTTTTCAGCTCCTATGATACCCATCCATTACGCGGGGCATACTGCATCGCTTCATTCCCTCAAAGACAAAGTCTTCAAAGTTTAAGCACACTTTAACTGGTCACTACATTGAACTCATGTGAGGGAGGGACACAAAACACCAACCTCAGTGCAATCCCCACGAACCCCTTAAAACCAAACCATTCTCTTCCACCCGAAGGTCGGTAAAATGGATAAGGGCTCACCTGGTGTTAAGCCTCGAGGTATTTGAAATTCATGCATTCAGGATGGGAGGAGTACTTTCTTTTCTTATGCCGCACACGTTTCCCTAGAGAGTCCTGATTCTCAGTAAATCACCAGCCTGAGACTAAAAGGGTTTGCTCAGAGGCATCACCCAAAAAAAATATTTTCAAGGTGATGGATATAAATTGAAGGTAAGCAATGAACGACCTGCATACATTGATGCTTTGTTCTCTCGTAATTTCTGCCCCTTTTTCTCCTAAGCTCTCTAATGCAGCAAATATTTAACATCAGTACGTTTAGTCAAGTTTTGCTTTTAATTTGTTGTTAGTTACTATGGTCACTGTAGTTTCAATTATTTTTTAATAGTTTAGCGTACTTTTCATTTTGTTTTCACGTGTTTCTCGTTCAAAATAGAGATCATGAAAAGATTTTTTTGGCATGAAGAGAACATTTGGAATTGCTCAGAGCCTTTGTAAAAACGATTATTCATACCTATATTTATGATTTCTCTTCGAGTTTCATAATTCTATGGAAAGATTGACGTAAAAATAACATGCCTGAGACATTTCATTTAAGCTATGGATTGGGCGAGTGTAGGACCAATTTACGGGTTATTTGTTCCACACTCAACTTTTTGGTATCAAAGTTAAGCTTCAATGGCTAAGCTCAACGACTTTAAGGAAATATCTCAGCGTAACAACGAGGTCCTTATCAACTTAAAACAAAAAATGGTATTAATATTCTCATAAAAGTCTAAGCATGCGTAAAAATCAATCGATTTTAATAATCTCAAGCCCCTCTCTATATATTAACGGGCGCGGTAGTCCAGTGGGCAGAGAGCTTAGCTACTAACCAGATTCGATTCCGCGTGAATCCTCTGAGCACCCTCAACTTCACCCATTCCGAGTATCATATTTCGGGGGCCAGGTCATCCTGGGAAATCACAGGTGGTACAGGGAAAGGAACTGCCCCCCCCCCCTACTCTTGTGTTTGAATATTAGTTGGGCGAAGTAGTTGGTGAGCTCTACCCTCACCTAACAAATCTTCGGGTTGATTACTGTGATAATTCCACATATTCTGGAGTTAATATACCGCTACCGCTATACATTAATATACCGCTGATGAATTCTCTTAGACTATCCTACAAAACGTGAAAAGTTTTCATTCAAAAAACGGAATTTGAAAGCAGTTTAAGCGTTATGACAATTTGCTATATTCTATTAAAATTTTGTAACTTAGGGTGACTTCTGAAACCATAAATGCTGTCATAATATTTTAATTTCGTCAGGTGCCTTCACACTAAAAATATAAACTAACATAATATGTAAAAATCATTTTGTGTTTTAAATGATTTACTTAATGGGATCTTTAAAAGAAATTCTGTACAGTGAATCGTAGTGAGCACTCATCGAAAATAAATTGATTGCAAAACACCGGTCTATTCGTTCACTTCAAGTGACTGATTTCACCTTTTATTTGTTCAAGTAAATGCATAGAAAAAATTCTGAACTTTCTAAAGATATCTAATAAATTGTGGGAGGATCAAGTTTAGTTGAAACTGAGCATCTTACTACAAAATATTTCCAAAAGTACACAATTTTACTAATCGCTAATGATCTTAAAAAAGTATACTACACACAATTTCTTTTGTTACGTTTTGCGGCAATTTTGAAAGACTAGTGTTAAAAATTATTTCAGTATATTTCATTAAAATATAATATTTCTCAAAAGTAGAACAAAATAGAATATTTATAAATTTCGTTCCGATTAAAGTGTCACTAATTTATTGTTTTGTTATTATTATTTTTTGTTGTTATTATTACACACATTTATTATGTTTTGGCTTATATTATAGGTGAAATAAAGGTACTCCACAAAAACGTTGGGAGTACTTTAGACCCATGATTGCTAATTCAGTTGACGAGATCAAAGCTAATATTATGAGTGTGCCATAAAATTGGTATTGGTTATGCATTACGAAAGAAGGGTATTATATCAAAAAAAAGTTAAGCTATGAAATCTTTTAGTGAAGTTAGGTGAAACTTGCTGAAAATTTATTTATTGTTTCTGTTTTAGATCGTTTTGATGACTATCCATATAAACGAATTAAACTTGTAAATTGCAAGCGCTCTCCTTAAGCATTGCTAGGAATTACTCGTATACTTGCACCTAATCTTTTCGAGCATATGACTTCATTCATATTAGAAAAAGAGAAAGATTTTCTTCCATATGGTTAGGGATATAACTTCGCTGCTCATTCGTCACTATTTATTCCTTTACTTTAAAAAAATATTAGATCTACGTTTGCGACCATATGCGTGAGTGTGCTTGCTTAAGATATACGCCTTGCAAATTATACGGTAAATGCTTCGTGGGAGATCAGGATACTGGACAGATTTCTCTGATCGGATTTGGCAACCATTCCCGAAGATTTTTCATCGTACTCCAGTCCAACGAAATATCGATGGGTAGAATACCACAGGCACAAGGAATTTTCCATATTAAAGTGAGTCCAGGGAGGATATCTCCGTGTCCTACTGGAAGCCCAGGTTGTCACCAACGTCATGGTTTCTTTGTGCATGAGAATAAGCGGACTGGGCCAAAACGGACATATTAGAAATAAATTTATTTACGCTTGATCGAAGATATTTGTAGACAAAAACACCGGACTAGTAGTAGTTAATATTATAACTTGAAGCCAAGTGTGACTTCATGGAAGCGTTTTATAAAAATAAGAGAAACTTTGTTAAATTCCAAATTTTTATTTTTTGGAAAGATTTTTTAGTTAATATTGTGTTAAACACAAAGCCGATTTTTATGTGATAAATTAGAAGAAATGACAGTATTAACAGAAGAAATTTTGAAAAATATACATCAAAATATTAAAAAGTATCATTTCATACACAAATTACCTGGATATAAATACATTATTCATTCCAACCTTATGATGTCTGGGCACAATTTACAACTACCCTATACCTTGGCCTTCATAAGTTTGACAGTATTTTTTTTACATCCACCGCCATTCATTTATGATCCGGTTAGCACGAACTGTTCAACGAAGGTCTAGGGAGAAAATAATGCACCTTAGATAACGACAGAAATCGAGAGAGAAAGGAAGAAAACAGGAGTTGAAAACAACTGAATATCTACAAACTCGTTCTCCTTCCGAGGCCAGCGTGTTTCCTCCCTCGTGAATTGATCTTCTGTGTACCCATTTTAGGCCAGCCCATTTGACATCAATCATTCATTTTTGCCCTCACCCGCGACCTCTTATACTAACCTTCCTTCACTTTTTTTTCCAATCCGGGGCCTAATTAGTTTTCTTTATTACGGAGCTTCATCATTCCACCCTCATTATTCACTACCCCCGCCCCACATCCCTTCACCTTTGTTGCACGTTATCTCGACGCGGGGTTTACTAGCTCTTATGGCCGTTCTATTTAGGGTTCTCCACCGCCTTACCAACATTCCCCTCCCGTTCGTCGCAGGATCCTATCACTCTGTTTCATTCTTCTATCTGATTCGTCCCTCTCCCTTGCCACGTTCACCTCGAATCACAGAATTTCATCCTCTGTTCCCTTCAAGCACTTTAGCGGCCGTGTGCCCATTCGAAAAATCCACTCCCTTCAATATACCGCAACGCATAGTATACCTCATCTCTTTTCGTTCTCGATTTCTTCAGCCATCGAATAAGGGAAATAGGTGCGTGACCTTCCGACTGTAGTTCTCTTGAGATGACAGCACTAGTTCGTGCTACGGATATTTTAGTTCAGTTAAAAGAAGGTCCTCGCTGCTATTGACCAATAATGATAGCATTGCTTTATGATTTCGTCCTTGGGTTACGGTTTTTTTACGTAAGTATCGAAATTTAAATACATTTATAAAGGCAATAAGTAAACATAGGTGTAGTGTCCAGCTAAATTTCACAGGTTAATTTTGTACTAGGGAGAAAATACTTAGAATAATTCAAATTCGTTTGTAATCGTTGCCAGGAACACCGCGCTCGCTTACTGCTGGGGAAACGTGAGAATAATACTCCCAGTACATAATAACTGTATCCTGTAATGTGTATCATTTGGCTTAACTTGCATTTTGGTGCTTCAATACTTACTAAACCATAGCTTCTCTGCATTGTATTAGCATAGAAATAGCCTCCTTAAAATGTTAAAGGGAATACTTGCGTGCATTAATTGTCCAGGCCACAGAATTGACTTAATAAATTAACTCTCATTTATTTTAAAATTTAAAGATAACAAAGGCCAATAAATTCCATTACCTGCACATGTCTGCATCAAAATCTCTTTGGGTTATCACAAGCATGTGAGGAGGTAGAACTTGACATAATTAATAATAATCAGTGGATGAATATTAAGTCTTACAGAAAATTTTTGATATTTTGTTGCGAAAGAATTGAAATATAAAAATTATGCGTTTCTCATTTTGGGGGATATTAATTTAATTATATCAGTTTGGAAGTCCTAATCAACTTATAGTATATGAAATTTTCTTAAAATAAAATACAAAATTCCGTTTATTAATTTATGCGCAAATAAAATTGGTCATTTTGAAATTCTAAGCATGAGTGAAACATAAATTGTTAACACCAGAGGCCCGTTTCTCAAAGCTAAAAGGCAATTCACAACTCCTCTAAAAGCAAACAACTTAATCTTGAACATTTTAAACCATAAATTCACTGGAAAATACTATGAAATAAGTGATAACAGATTTATTTTCATTACAAGGTTCTTAACAAGTATACTACAAAGACGTGTAAATTGACTTAAAATATTAATAATTAGACCTCATATTGTTGTAATATTGAAATTGAATGCTTTCATCATCATTCATAGCATAACATAATTATAAGCATGCATAGTATAACATAATTATAAACATCCATAAAATCTGGTAATTCCTATTTTGAGCTATTATAATCTAAAACGTTATGTAATGCTAGAATGTTGAATGCATACAAGTTTATTCTTTTAAATAAATTCAGGAAATTCATTCATATAAACATGCATAAAACCTGGTAATTCCTATTTCGAGCCTGTTCATATAATCCAAAACGTTATTTAATGCTAGCATTTTGAATGCAAAAAAGTTTATTCTCTTAAATAAATTCAGGATATTCGGTATGAAAATTC
>LYUA01000224.1:116711-127396 GCA_002093875.1 Calopteryx splendens | reverse complement strand
TATATATATATATATATATATATATATAAGGGTATACAGTACAGCTAAATAGAAAAACTGTAGTGTTGTCGATGTCGATATAATGCTTATGATTAAATTATGTTCTTTTAGGAGAAATCTGTTCCGATGATTTTAAATTTAACAAGTAGCAGATAAATTGTGCGTCCTCTGCATACTCTAAGTAAAGTAATATTATTCATATATAACTTCAGCGAAATATCTCCTTTAACATCGTTTAAATGAACATCATAGCTACTTTAGACGTGAGTGGGAACAAAATCATTTTTTATTTTTCTCCGGAAATAAATTTTTAAAAACATCCTCACATAAATTATAACGAGACATCACGTTTAAACATTTTCTGGTCTTAAAAATCAGGTATTTTCTCAGTCCTCTAACATTCTAGTGTGCAGTACCCTTTTTCACCAGAGCGTGCGGGAACACTTTCCAGATCCATGATCTTCAACTACTGTGGCGGTTCGCGAGAAGGTTTGGCGCTATCTCCATCTTCACTTACTCATGCGTATGGGAACCATGCATGCTTTTTGCAATCGGTATCCTGTTTGACCTCTTTCTCTACCTGAGTGTTGCAAGATTGGAATATGTCCATTGTCTTGCGACCGTGCCGAGGAGGAAATCAACCCATCACCATCATGAGTCACCTATACATTCCAAAAACGACGAATGTATACCTTGAATCGCTCCAAAACCTTTGTTTTAAAGGAGATTCACCCAGAATGTTGATTTGAAATGTCTCCAATTCGGGATGCAGGTTCACTTATTCTTCAGAACAGTAGTTGGAAGCATTCATTTGTCCTGTGTTATTCGAGTGTATGCACAAGATACTCTATTCATATTGGCTTAAAATTGGGACAAACAACGCGATAGTGAGGACCAATAATTTCGTCTGTACCTCTCAAGAGCGAATTTTTTGGTGTTAAAAATAAGAAAATGCATTTTCATTGTTTCGCATAGTTAATTTCTAAAAAGTGGAATTTTTTTCATGAATAAGGAACTCAGCAACGGCGATTTTCACGAGATTTAATTTGTGTAAATTTCTCACATTCATTACCTATGAAATATTATTATGAGAAAAATTATAATAACGCCTAATTCAACTGACCATCATCAGGGATGAAAAATGTGGCAGCAGAAGTATCTATGAACGTATTCGTAAATTTAATTTTTTGAAATTTTTATATTTCCACATCTGTTCATCATATATTCAACCAATGGGTATCATCTGCAAGGGAGATATTTTATAACGTTTGTAAAAATAATTCAAGCTTGTATTTTTAGTATTTACGATCACTCCTATGGGAAACGTGATTATCATCCGACCTAAGGTAAAGCTCGAATACTTCCTCCGATATCGGTTTTTTGTTTTTATGTGCTTAACTTTTTTGTACCAGGTAAACGGTAAAATATAACCTCTGCTGCTGGAGTATTTTCAAATCCCATCAATGTGTATATTGACATATTGAGAAATGCCAACGTATTATTTAGTTCAAGAAAATATAAATTAAGGTAGGGGTGGGAGAGGGAGGAATGCTTCACGAAAGACGATAACTTATATCTGGGGCAGTGTTGTGAACAATGAGAAAACTATTCTAGAAGCGGGCTAAATTATGTAGGGATCTTTAAAAATAACAATGATAGTTATGTGCATATTTATAGAATGCTAAAGTAGTTTTACGATCGCCATTATTAGACTAAATACATTTCCATATGTACTTGGTTTGACTTTTTATCTCAATATGGTGGCTTTAGTCTATTATTTTAAGCAATCGAAAGAAGAACAGTTCCTTAAACTGAAGCGAGTTCACAAAGGATTAAGTCTGCCAAAAACTAATACGAAAAAGGAATAAACATCAAATTGCTCGTTAACCTTATAAAATGACCTTGACTTCGACAGTAAATGAATCGAGGTAAGTTAATCAGATAATTAATATACCTTTCAGAATAAGATATTTTTTAAGAATATGTAAAGCAGCACACCGAGGTTAACTAATTTGTTAAAGAAATTGTCTCATACAATATTCGGGCGTTGCTTTAATATGTAAATTAATCTTGAGCGGGAGGGGCTTATTCTCCGGCAAAGGGTTTCCATTCTAGTTTTAACTTTGGCTCTTTAAAGCTCTCTCTACTATCTTAAAAAAATAAATTTCACCCAAATGCGGCCTCCTATGCCATGCTTCTATGTGCTTCTTTTTTTTGTGAACCACATGTTAAGTCGAGTTTACTGATTTTTTATTCTTGAAATATTGGTCCAGGATTTAATTGAAATATACATTTTGATCGCTACTTAAAAATACAAGTAAGTGTAATGCCCTAATGTAAGGAATGAAATAAGAAAAGTCTGGTTTCCCCGTGTATTCAATAGGTTTTATCTTCGGAGTATTTCCCACAACACAGTGGCCAGAATATTTTATACTTTTCCTTGCTCACTGCCGGAAGCGAGGATTAAATCCCCCAAAGCCAACTTTTTTGTCGATACATCCTGCAGCATAGCCAACAAAACTAGAATACTTAAGTTTTTCATCAATTGTCTTTTGCCCATTTTGACATCAATCGAATAGGGATAGTAGAGATTGTAATTAGCAATCTGAAGCACAAAATGTGATTTAATCTGACGTAAAAGACCAAAGTAAGACGGGGGGAGGAAAGCATTTCTGGTAATAGAAATGATAAATGAAAGTGATGGATTTAAATACTACAGAGTTGATCCTTCCATTATTCAACTTCTCGTAATTCTTTACAGAATAAATATCAGAAATAAATTAAAACGTGGACACCACATGTTTGTAGTGTCGGATGTGGTGACCCCTGTGTTATCCCGTCAGAACGTTACGGAAATGAAAGGGGAACATAATATACATAATCCATCAGGGCCTAAATATTATTTGCTGGGGATCTTACAACCCGAAAAAAATAGTTCGAGTTTTATCTTGCATGAAATTTAACCGTCAATTATTGCTGTCTTTAAATTTGGTATTGAAGCATATTGTAGTAATTTTTCCGTTTTCTTTTTAAATAACTTAAAGGGAATTCTTTCCTAGTTTTTCTAGCACAAATATGCTGTTTACATACAGTTTAACAAATATTAATTCATAAAAGTACTCTTCTCTGTGATTCATAAGCACATGCAATACTACTTGAAGTATCGGAAAAAATCATGTTATATCGGGGCGTGACGATATATATTGTTGTTATATTAATTTAATATGCTGTTAACAACAACGAAATTAGTTTTTTAAATTTTATCTCCCATTTAAGTGATGCAAATAAGTTCTAGTTTACAAATTCATTATTAGGATGCAACACGCACTACGGGGAAGAATAGTTTGTTTGCATATCCTACAGGATGAATGTGCTACCATCTGAGAAGGGTAATAAGCAGAGGACGAATGAAAAGCATACTTGAGGCCTTCCTTAAATAAAGAGAAGACTATCAGTGAGCACCTGTACTAACAGTTTTGAACTATTTACCTTCCTCATCTTAACAAAAGAATGTAAAGTGCAACATTTTAGCAAGAAATGTGTCAAATGAATTGGTTACCAATGTCAGGAATTGATTTTTTTGAAAAATATTATTGTGCATATTTTCCAAATAAACTAATAATGAATAAATTGTATTCAATGACTGGATATTGCTGTAATATTTTAAAAACAAATAACTGAATCTCTTTTGTCTCTATAAAATGTTTTCTTTCACAGGAAGTTAACCATACCTATGCGGAGACGCTCGAATCACCATGGCTCACCTTAAAAGATCATTTGTGTCATATTTGCTTTGGCAGTGTCAGTAGAATTTAGAGTAGAGTATTCTGCTACTGACCCGAGGCCTCTGGGATAAACTCCTGAGTGATTCCTTTGGACAACCTCATCTGGAAATTTCAAGCAGTGGAATTTTTTGATAATTAGAACTTCATGGTAAACCAAGTAAAGGAACTGGCGTCCTTACACGAACGTGTGAATTTCACTCATCTTTAGACGAAAGCTCTCTCTAACCCTTACATTTCAAAACCAACACTTTGGCCGATCGCTGTGGTGCTTGTGTTTTCCTTATTATCTCTGCCAATTTTCATTAGGCATCACCGGTTCAGGCTCGTCGCGTAGTCTTCCCGCTTCGTAAATGTAGTTTTACTTGAAATATTTACATTTTACCTGAATAAATAACCCGCGCGATACGAAAACGTTTCCCGGTAAACCTTTGATGTCAAATTTCCACGAGACCCTGATTTCTCTTGGTTGGTCGAACCTCCCTCCCCTATTCGCGGTCTCGTTTCCCCCCGACGGGAATTCCATCCTGTTCCGGCAACCCCGTGAGGAGAGCGGGGTGAGGTTTTCGAGTGACGACCGCCCGCCCCGGAGAGTCAGTCATACGCGCCATAAAAATGAAACTCATTCACTTACAAAGGGCGGAGATGATGACGCCGTTCCTCCCTGACCCCCTCGCCTACCTCCCACCCCTCCCGGGCGCCAACGTGTAGGGATGGGACGGTACGGGACCCACGTCACCACGACCTCCATCGGGTGGTCGTGGGAGGGAAGGGGGTAATGGGCGTCGGAGGGATGGAAAGAGAGAGAGAGAGAGGGAAGTGGGGTAAGGGGGTTGGCGGGCGGTCGGACGGATACGGTTGGTCCGTGGGAGAAGGGGGAACGGGGTAAAAAAAACAGGGCGGGTAGGGTGGGAAGACACAATGGAAGGTGGAGGGATGAGAGCGCCAAAAAGGAGGGAGAGGATCGTCAGAGAGTCGACCTCTTGGCCCTCTCCCAAGTCCCTGAGATCGCGGGGTATGGACCCCGGGAGAAGGGTGGGAAGGGGCCTTCCAGGGATTTGTTGTGGAACATACTCTTCTTTTTCTCCTGTTCGGCGGGCGGGGGAGGCCCAACCCCCGCCCCCTGGCCCGGCGGCGTCGAGAACGGCAACGGCGGCCTCGGGTGTAACGGGAAGGGAAGAGTGGGACGGGATGGGAGGGGGAGTGGAGACGTGGACGTCTTCCACCGGGGTTAGGATCTCGTGGGAGGGGTGAGAGATAAGCTCTTGGGGAGAGATTCTAAAGAATGGGGTTTTGTGGGTGGGGGGAGGGGGGGAAGGGTTCAGATCCAAATGTTGAAAGACCGGAGACGAGATGGGATGGGAGGAAAAAAAATAGGAGGGATGTCCTTACTGCCTTGTTGGGGAGAATTTTCACCATGCATCTCATCAATGCAACATGTCATCGTGATTTCTCTTCAAGTTTCATTTTATCTACGTGTTTTTCCTCGGTTTAATGGGGAGAGGACATTGAAGCAATAGAGCACCTAGTTCCACATGCACATATCTGTTTTATCTCTAACTTTTCTAGCTTCTCTTCACTAAATGGTAGTTCAAAACTAAAGTTAGAAGCTTTATGTGATTTAAAATAGTTAAATGAGTGAATGGGTATACCATTTTTGAATTCCCACGGTAGGTATTTGAACTGTTTTTTACAACCTATATTCACCATTCAACGATAAAAATCTATGGAAGTATGATGAAAACTGTAGAAAAAAGTTCCTTAAACTAGAACTTCGAAATCTTGGGTGAAGTAGGCTGTGTGTAGATCGAGTCTTAAATTCGAAAATAAGTAGTGTATTAGATTCACCATTTTATAATGACAATTCTTTTCAAATTTTTAGTTTTAAGCTCAAAAGTGAGCACCTCTAAATATAGTACTAGATAAATGTTGCTAACAGCTTTGCCTCCACCACTGCAGCTAATGTAGTATTTAGGGCCAATGAACACACATGAAAAGATAGCACATACTAAAAATAAAGACTCTTTCAGCACTAATTAGCAACAACGTAATATTAATGATTTACGCTTTTGCATCATTAATTTTTTTAATATTTATTTCCATTGATACATTGACTATCCTATGAAGCGATGGATAATATCCTACTTTGCAAGTAAATTATCTTTATAATTTCCATTCGAAAAAAAAATATGATTGACATTATTCAGCGACTTAATGCCTTTCGATAACATATCACGAATAAAGAAACTTCTCGCTAGGAAAACTCTTAAGGTGACAAATTAAAACCAGAATATAGCTATTCAGTTTTAAGATTTCATCTGAAATTTTAAATTACCCGGAACTTTGGAAAAGAGTTGAGCGTATCACTTTTTGTCAGGTTTTTTTTTTCCTCTTATCTGATACATTTATGGATTTTTCTTTCTTTTTTATATCCTCCCTCAACTGAGGAGAGGCAAATGACAGCTCTCAATTGATTGCGCGGAAATATTAACGTAAACAAAAACTCTTTTTCATCAAAAGCTGTTAATCAAAATGGCCATTCATTTATTCCACTTCACAAGGAGTTGGAGATAGGAATATTGGAGAAACGAGAAGCTGAAGTTTTTAAAGGAGCTCTACATTTTTTCCTCTTATATTTTTGGTTTGGAAATAAATTTGCACACACAAGGCAATTATTTTTCTTCTTTAATGGACATCCATTCCATAGACGTTCATTAATTTCGTCAAATATTTTTTCGGAGATAATTACGTAGCTCACGTTTCATATAGGTATGAATGACTGTTCACGATTTCATAGATGGAAACACAAAATTTGTGTTTTCTTCATATAAATTCAGTGAGTCTTAGTGAGGTTGTATCTTGCTCTCTGATTTTAACATTAGTGATTTTTTTTATATGTGTATAGTCTTCAATGGAATAAAGTAGTCAATTTAATAAAATAGGAGTATTTTATATTGCCGGGATAAGACAAGTCACCTAAAATATATTCCTAAAATATAGTTAATAAATAACCCAGGACTAAACCCAACGACGTTTAAAATTCATACATCAGGGTAGTTGCCAGTTCTTTCCCTCTACCGCCTGTGATTTCCCAGGGTGACCTAGTACTCGAAAATTGGTACATAGCTTGGGTGAAGCTGAGGACGCTCAGAATCGGTTGTCGCCCGAAATCGACCAAGTCCTCTTGTTATTAGCTCAGCGCTGTACCCACAGGACTATCGAACCCCCAAGTTTAGAAATAGTTCAGATAAAATAAACAGTTTAAAAGCTTCAAAAAATGTATAGAAACTCCGAATCATTTGAAGAATATTTTGTTCCACAAATATTAACGTGTAATTTGATCCATCTGCTTCTAATAAAACGGCTACCTAAGCTCATCGATTATTTAATCATGAAATTATTTTTAATTTAAAAAAAATAATATATGGCGGCACCTTATTTCTGTGGGATAGGAATAAATTGGCTTTCAAGAAAGATATTTATTGGTTTTTAGCGGTTGGGTGAGTAGTAGGAATAGAGAATGTACGTCCTACGAGGTAGGGCATACACAACCACGGAAAGAGATTATTATTTGTTTGATCCCTTGTTAAAAGATTATTTTATTGCTGTCATAGTGTAAAACACAGATTTAGAGCTGTGAACCAGTTTGCAATAACCAAATTTATGTGTGGGACATTTTGGGTTGACGAACTTCGTCATGATGATTTACTGTTGGGATTTTAGGTTAGTTCTTACATATTTACCCTTTTTGAGTGAATTGAAGATCATTAGGAAACCAATGCGCTGCCATAAACCCCCTAGATAACTGCCTTGATAGACAAGATTAATATTTGCGAACATTACCAGTCAACTATATCGAATGGCGATAGTTTAGTTGGTAACTAAAAAAACGTGACTTGATAAATAATTTCTTAGGCCTTATTTACATAAGGAGATTTTCTACAAGGGTGAGTGTAAAAAAATTATTTATAATCACCGACAGAATTTGAACAGACACCTCTTTTGACGGAAAGAAATTAATTTTTATCATTTTATACAAATGTCATTATTTGAAGTTTAATAAAAACGTAAGTCACTGGATCTAAAAAGAAATTAGGTGTCAAGGACAATGTAGCAGTAACCCGTGTGCTTCAATGATAAAAACTGTATTATTAAGGGGGTGAAAACGGCGCCTTTTCTGTTTAGTGCATAGAATATTAGAATAATAGATTATTCACGGGCACGGGCATTTACCAGCCCATTGACAGTAAACTAGTAAATTTTCCTTAAATTTATAAGAATGTTGAACTCAATAACATCGGACATTTTCGGCTGAAGATAGTTTCATAGTATCTCTAAAAATGTCGGTAAGATCTTGAAAAGTCTCTGTGAATTGCACAAGAAGAGATGCCCTCGTGCTGCGCCATGAGGTCCAGTATGGAGTAACTCGATCAGTCACGAGAATGAAAAATGGAAACTATCAATTGACACTACAACGCTAAATGAAAAAACGGCCCCACATTTACTACTCTAGAGAGAGGATCGTGACACCATGAACGCTGACGTCGCCGACGCCGGGGGAATTGTGTTGGAGCCGAAGATGTCGCAGCTAAGGGCCGTGAATGCCGAATATTTATTTAATGGACGATGAGAAAAGTTTAAAAACAACGTCATGCGCCACGGAATACATGAGAAACATCCGATTCCGTTTTATGGCCTGAGGTTATATCCATCCAGCCAATGGAAAAACGTTTGACGCTCATTCTTTCGGTTATTACTCGGAAAGTACATCAATCAAACTGCCTTCTTCGACTAAGTCATTTCATTATCATTTTGCGATATATTATGAATTTTTTGGTGTCCCGACTTCCGTTGTCGCTGATAAAAATATTAAGAGATAAAATAATGCATATATTTATACCGCATTCTCATGGGTTCGTTGGTCGTTGCATCTTCACTGCATTCATTTGAATGAGTGCTGAATAAGATAGGTACTACTCATAGCACAAATTGAGTGACACAATACTTTTCGCAGTATATAGATGAAAATAACAATATATTCATACGTTGCCCAGCACTAATACTATTACTGTATAGGAAAACCTGATATTAATTATATCCGAATCACTTTATAATTAATTATTATGCACTGTTATTAATATATTTGTTTTCCTATTGCTTTGAAATAACTTTTACTTGTTGAAATTTCATTACATTGCAAAAGTATACACAATACACTTAAGTAACTATTAAACAGTTACATATTGACAATTCTCAGTAGGTCTCGCATGTTTTTTACACTCCCCTTCCTGTGTGGGTGTTTGCTGCCGTGGGTTATTTTGCAAAGGAAAATAATTTTCTATCCTTACGCTTTTTCCACAAATTATCTAAAGTATTTCACACGTAAATTTACAGGTTTTCAATGCATGTCTTCTAAGTTTTGAATTATATAATTTCATACAGATAATTGTAAGTAACGTAGAAGTGAATTCATGAAATTTTACCCCTTTACTATGAATGTGTCTGACGAGGAATTAGTTGGAAGTAGGGACTATTATGTTCTCAACCTCACCCCAATAAAGACATTTTATTATTATTATTAATATTCGTCAAACGCTTCACTTAAAGGTCCCTTCTTTTCAGCACGACAGCAATTATTTCAGAGACATTTGGTCCCTCTAAAGAAAAATGACTCCACTCCGTGGAGATCAAAAAGTGGTCTTTTAATTTATTTAAAATCGATTTCGCAAGAAATTAACTTGAGGTAAAATATAAACTCCGATCGAGTAGTTTAGGCATTCGAAGCCGTGCGAAATCATGCCTCATTTTGTGGTCGCAGGGACCGAGATGAATGATCACTTTGTGGCTCAGGGCCGTGGACAAGCTAGTATAACAGTGGCAGTAAAGTATGTCCGCGCAGCAAAACCAAAAATTTCAACGAAAACACAGAAAACCAGTATTATACGAGGAGAGAGTGGCAATAAGCTGTTAAAGAGAGAGGGAAATAAAGTTTTCCGCGGAAAGTCTCACCGTGAGAGATTGAAACCTTGCGGAAAGTAGTGGTAGGGATGTGCCAAGAATTTAAAACAACGTGTAATTCGGGTTCCATAAACAAGGGAGAAAATTAGGACGCAATCTGAAAAAAGAGAGCAAGAGATGGGGAGGGGAAAGGTTTGGAGAAAAGAATTTCTTCCAAGAAGAATCTCTCACGGAAACTTCTTTCTTTTCTGAGAAGGGAGTGAGGACTGCCGCGGAAGACGTATATTATACACACACAAACACACACACACACACCCTCTTGGATGTAACAAATTATTCCCCCCGAAATTCGTTATGAACTCCCCCGGATTAGTTCATTTTCCCCTCATTCCGCTTTCTCCCTCGTCCACCTCACCCCCCCCTCTAGCCCTCTCTCTCTCCATATCTCTCTCTCTCTCTCTTAGAAAGAGTGGAGGCGGTAGCGAGGGTGAGAGAGAGAGGGTCCGCCTTTTGCCCTTCCATCTCGTGGGAGAGGGGGAGTGGGGTGGCGGGAGATGGAGAGTGGCGAAGGGCGAGATGGTGCGGGGGTGTGGGAGGGCGGGGGGAGGGGTAGGTGTTGGGATGGTTTGGTGTAGGTAGGCGCGAGGAGGTAAAGAGGCCGTGAGTGAGAGAGAGAGAGAGAAAGAGAGTGTGTTTGTGTGTGTGTGGAGGAGACGAGGAGGAGGATGACCCAGAATAGTTTCGGCAGCAGTGGCGAAGGGAGAAAGTACTTAAATATTTATGGCTCAGGGGAGGGAGATTAATGGGGCGATGTGACGCGGGCGAATTAGAATTCTGGATCGGACGAGAGGGGGGTGTTGGGTGGGGGCAAAGGGGACGGAAGGGAGAGTGGGACGTCTAGCAGCGGTGTGTAATGGTGAGATGGAGAGTGGCGGGGCGGAGGGG
>LYUA01000224.1:103902-114443 GCA_002093875.1 Calopteryx splendens | reverse complement strand
AATGAAAAATTGGAAGGAAAGGGGTGAAAATTTGATTTCGACCCGTATTGAGGGACTCACCTTAAGACTGTTCATACAGCTCAGCTACAGATACAGCTACTTAGGATTGTCCATACTCCTGAAATACGCTGCTCCTTCTTCGGCCGTCCCTGTTTCCATTATTATCGAAAGATGCCTTTTGAGAGATTAGGTACGCTGCGGTAAACAGGCAACGTTTCACTTTTATTCAAATCTCGAAATAAATGGGTTTAATCGATTCTCAACGTCCTATAACCATTTTACCTATTCTATCAACTGTCTGCGATTTCATAACTCAATGACGTCTTCTAACCTTAACTCTTCCATTCATTTCTCATGAGCAGCATGGTTTTCTTCCTGGATCATCAACTCTAATTAATCTCTCTATTTGGCTGAAAAATTTTCTTGAGACTTTTGAATGCATATCAAAATTAGGTTTCTACTTAATCGATTTTCTTAAACCTTTAGGAAAAATAAACCATCAATTATTACTTTTCAACTAGAAAATCGTTATAGTACTTATATTAAATTTCTTGCAGCTTTATCATCATATTCAACAGGCATTAACGTGTAGCAATTAATGGTGTCCATTCTTCTGTTGTCCTGGCTACATCAGACGTCCACCAAGGATGTTTTCAGTTCCTTACTTTTCACTATAACATTGAATAATTGTTAGCTATTATTATCCCCACGCGCAAAATCCTCCTGTATGCTGATGGCAGCAAACTTTTAATGCAATTCAATTCCATTGGCTAAGGCATTACATTTAACATGCTCTGGATGCCCTAGTCAGTCTAATATTTGGTGCCTTAAAACAAATTCAAATCCAACAAAATCCTGCATTCTGCCTTCCACTCTCCGTAATTTTTTTAAAACTTATGTTCATCAAGTTTCTGCTCAACACAAGGTTATTTCAGCAGTTACCTCCCATAAATAGGCTAAACATGTCTTTTAAATTTGAAAAATATAAGAGCAATAAAGCTTAATTAAGAGAAAATTATACTACCTTTATCCATGAATTTAAAAGACCTCAAATCTTAATTGTATAAATATATTTCAAGAAATTATTCATGGAAAACTCGTGGACGAGAGTAAAGGACCTCATTTTTACAGTAAGTGCGTGATGAGAGGCATTCAACGTTATTTTTCACAAAATTCCGGGAGAAAAATATTTTACAAAGGAAATAAACCGTCGCTCAAGAGGTGCTTTATTGCCACAACGA
Organism: Calopteryx splendens; assembly: GCA_002093875.1. NCBI lineage: Eukaryota > Metazoa > Arthropoda > Insecta > Odonata > Calopterygidae > Calopteryx > Calopteryx splendens. Next base: position 113,202 of record LYUA01000224.1, on the reverse strand, counting down.
AGTTCATATCATAAAACTCAAACACGGATGGTGTGTACCATGCATGAGGGCACGCAAAACGACTGAATTAAGGTCACAAATATAATCATAGCGTGGCACGCTATGCGTGCGTTTTATGCGAGTCACAGGAGTATTCAAAGGTGAACAGGGACTCTCATAGGTCGCTAGAAATTTCCACCAGGTTTTTTTTTTAACCGTCCGTGAAACAATAAATGCGAAAGACTCACTTATGTGATTGTAGCATTTTTCATCGCTAGCCCAATTTATTACAATCGCAGCGTTCACCAAAGTAATTAAGTTTTGAAATGCTGCGCACTGCATGCGGAAAACAGCCGCTTACCTCACTTAAACCTTTTAGCTTTTTTCATACTTTAGCTTCATATTTTTTTCACTATCTCCGTTCTTGCCATTTGTAAAGTAAATGCATTTCACTGATGTAAAAATAAATTCTTTTGTCATCTATTGAAACGATGTGTCTGATTTTTTTATTCTTCTCGATTCCATGTTAATTTCTAAAGCAATTCATTGCTGCCTAATCTTACCTTATTCTTCATATGACTACCTTCCTTAATTAACGATGAGGAATTGTCCCTTGGTCTTGCCCTTGTCCCTATAGTGTTTCAGCTCAATTTTTCTTCTATATTCCCACTGGAATTATCTCCCACGAGGAGTTCTTTTTGTCTGTTTCTTCTGGTCCATACGGTAACAAATAACCTCTTGCCATTTTCTATTTAATATGCATGTTGGCTTATTGGATTAGAAGTCAAAACACTCTGTATTCCGAGATGCCAGAGGAGACAAAATTCTAGCTCCTCCATGGGCTTAGATTAAAAAATCAAACAGGGCTCTCACTTACGCACATTTTCCTTTGATGAATTGATATGCTTGCTTCAAATGTTTAATGGTATATTAGTGTTTAAGCAAAGCTAAACGTCCAGGAGCCGTATGCATCTTGAGTTTCTAAATGTATTATTCCTCAAATCGATTCGAAAAGGCTTTCAACCCCACCCGTCTCACTGAAAGGCAGAGCCGCCCTTTTTTCCACCGAACCCGTATTTATAGATGTAATATTTTCAACGTATCAGAGCCCTCATGAAGAGTCGAATAGCTTCTCGCCTCTTATATTCCGATAGACGGCGGGATGGGAATTCTGAATCAGAGGGTGGAGGAAAAAATGTGGACCGGAAGTGAGATAAAGTGGGATGTGGTGGGATCAAATCATACGGTTAGGCTGCGTGGGAACTTGAGTGGCAATAGATTTCTTCGGAGTCTTTTGAGATTAAGGTGGGGTGGGGGCGGGGGGGTAGAGAGGAGTAGCGTGCCGGGAATGCTTTTCTTCAGGTCTCCCGGGAGAGGAATGAGAATTTATACGGTATATGATGCCTGAAGAAGACGTCCTTCTTTTTGAAAAAGGGTATCGGTTGCTCCTCTTAAAAACGTTGCGCAGTGAAAATTCAGGTTAGAGCCGTCATGGGCTAATGAAAGAGGCGCACGTAGTTTCAGGCTGTGGCCTCCTTTCTCGCTCCCTTTTATCGACCGTAAATAACGGATGTTTCGGCGGTTTTATTCGTGCGCTGGAGTATGTGTGTGGAACTTTGTACGTCGAGGTACATTCGTATTATGAAGAGTACTTTTGAGATGACTTCTGTAATGTTAACATGCCATTGTAGTACAGAAGTGCAATATAATCATTACAGGCTTTGTCCTGGCTTGTTATATGTTGGTGGGTGTAATTTTATTTTTGTAGTGCTTTTATAAAAAAACTGATATCCGTATACTCAAATTGTGAAGAGTGCTTTTGAGATGGAAATTGTTATGCTAACGGACCATTGTAGTACAGGAGTGCATATAATCATGCGAGGCTTTGTCCAAGTTCCGCGTACATAATTTTATCTTTTGTTGCAGTAAAAACAGTTGGAGATTTTACATATTGGCTTTTACTACTCTGGGCGCAGAAAGCAACTTTTTCATGCAGAATAAATTTTGACATAAATTCTTTCCCGGGGAGATGTGATATATGAATTCATATAGCCCAGGGCTTTAGCGGGAGACCATTGAGAGATGTGGTTTTCAAAGGGTTGCTAGGCTAATCGAGAAATTCCAAGAAGAAAGCCACCTCATCTCTAGGTAACTTGGACTTGGCGACTAAAAATTCATAAAATGATGTCTTGGTCTTAACGTAAAATTGAAATAATATTTTTGAAGAATAAAATATTTTCATAGAATGGACTTCTATGAATATCTAGTCAAAATTCTAGATATTGTATGAGCCTACAATATACTAGGGTCATGAACGAATGAGTCCTGGGTTCTGGTAAAAATAAAAAATTTCACCTTTTTGATTTCCTTTTCTAAAGCTTCCGTCCCAAGGAGAGCATCATGCAGATTAATGATTAGAAAATAATAGGTACAGTGCATTTAATTTAGTAAAACAAATTAAGGATAAAATTTTTTTATAAGCTTCAATTTTACATTGAGATAACCAGCATTATAGTCACGGAAATTTCAACATCTGGTAAACTTTTATTCTGTCAAAAGTAGGTACTGAGATTAAGTAAGTAAGAAAATAAATTCGAGAGAAAGAATAGCATTTACTTTTGCAGTTTGAATGAATATTTGATGTAAATTAGTTATTCAGATATCGGTTTTTATTCAGACACGAGAAAGAATGACGCGTGAGTCATTTTATGGCATTTTGGACAGTTATGATTCATCATAAACATCGCGTGCACGTCATTTTCTGTAAACTGATAAATATTCTAAAATGTCTCAACGTCAAATGAAGATAAAAATTCTGAAACTTGCAAATGTTTATTTCTTAAGGCTGTCAATACTGGTGTAAATTTGCAATAGGTTACTAAGGCGCATTAGGTAAATGTTTTTACAATCTATCCCAAAATCTGAGGCAAGTCTAATATGGGTTTCAGGGCTAAACAGAATTTCATATTCTAAAGACATTATGACAGATAGCAAAACTAGGATTTCATGCAACCAAGTATTGACTTTGATACCTTTCACTAATAGATACTACGTCCTTACAAATGCATGCATCACCTTGAGGGACTTATCTAAATTTTCGTTTAACTTCATACTTCCATTTATTTATGAATCCAGTCTGATGAAAATCATAAATATCGATCATAGCACAAGCTATTACCTACTAAAAAAGGCAAGTACTCAAAATGTGCCTAATTTTATTTCAATAAAATTAAGAAAATCAACTAAACATTTTATCATTCAACTCCATTTTAGATTGATTCTTAATAGAAGTTTTAAAGAGCACACTAGCTCACCAAAGAAATAGAGTTGGAAATGAAACGAGCTTCTTATGAATAGGCCACGCAAGTAGATCCGTCAAGTACAGTCTGTGGACTAGTAGTGTCATTTGCGATGCTCCCCGTTTTTATTCGTCCTCCATCATTTTAGTAATCTATGGAATAATGTGATGAGGCGTGTGGATAAATTTTATGCAATACGAAAGGAATGCTCATGGACACAATAAATTGCAATAAAGTGCAGGATAGAATGAGCCCCCCCTCCACCACTCGGGACATAAGTCGCAATGCTCCCGAGTCCTCGTTAAACGAATGGGAAGACGACGGAAGTTCCAACCAGTCATTAATTTCCGAGTCGCACCGATCCTTCGATGATAATGTTACCCCTTTTTCGCCATTATCATCGCTTTCAGATCGAAGAGGCGTCGTCACTAGGGGAGGAAGTGACGCCGCAGACGCCTGGCGCATCGGGGGTGGGAGGGCGGAATCCATCACCGTTGAAACTCCCGCCGAGCGGCGAGGGAGAAGGGGTCATGAGGTCACTCTCCGAGGGGACTCGGGATGGGAGACGATTCGTTCCTTCTTCCACGGAAGTAAGGAGGTAGCGATTGTGCGATATTTGTTTCTCAATAATGACCCCAAATATATAAAAGAAATATGGAGCTGGCGATAGTTATCATATAACCATATTGGGCAATATCCACCATATAAGAAATATATCGAGTAATATATTATCGACATAGAAATGTCGATTACGCCTCCACTATCGCCTGTATCACATGTATTGGCCTTATGGTTATTCCTATCGTAATATGTTGACTATTTGTTTCGTGCTAACTATGAAAAATGTCGGCCATATCGTCGATAGTCATATACTGCATGGGGTGCGTCTCCATCATCGTCACGTGAAAGGTTGTTGTCATCACACCGTCCTACATGTTGATATTCTCATCCTTCCCTACTTCCAGAGCCCCTCCCAACCTATATACAATTCATCGACAATATCATATATCTAGAACATCTACCGTATGAGTATATCGAAAAAATCAACTATACCGCCGTTTTGATGACAATTATCGATCTTCGATATCAAAGATCAACAATTTAATATCGATTTAGATATTGTGACGATCTCTTAAAGTTATCCACTCAAGCGTAATCAATATGAAATATACATCGAAATGATGTCGATGCGTTATCATCATATCGCTCGGCCGTAGGGGGAGGGAAGAGGGGTAAAGGGAATGAGGGGGAGGGAAATGAGAGAGGGTAGGGTGGGGAGGGAAGGGCGCACAGACAGGTGGGTTTTGAGCAACGCACGGGCACGCACCCGCTTTTATCACCCGGAACAAAATCAAACCTCTTCCTTGCCGATTGCTGACTAGGGAAAGGATGGCGGTAACCGGAGGCGGGTCCTACCGGGATGAGGAGAATCAGTCACCTCGTGGGGGACTTCTTAAATTGTGGTAGTGGAAGATCTGATAGTGAAGGTGGCTTGATATAAACATGGAAGATTCCCACCAGGTTATTCATTAATACTCAATGGGATGCTGTCACGTCAATCGGAAACTACAGTTCTGCTGATAAATGTGCAATTACTTTCCTGTTCCATCGATCGTTTCATCGTTTCATCATATGGAGCACCGGGCTCCATCTGGTTGGTTATTCTTGCTCATACCCTTTCACACCTTAAATATACTGAGCAGCTTTAAAAACTTCTGATGCTAACAATGTGTACCTAAAGTGACCAACATGTTCAAAGATAAGCCGCTGTCAGACCCTTTACTCTCTTTTTTTTAGAATTCCCTTGTATACAACAAGCTACATGGAGTGGCGAGACAAGAAATATGGTTAAATTGTGATGAATTTAAATCATCCGATTATATCATTTGCACTGCCTTGCACTATCAAAAAAACTTTTTCTCAGTGTCCCCAATACGTTATGTTTTTTTCCCATTGAAGAATATGTGTTTACAGAAATGAATGATAGTAGAAATAGCATAACTCTAAGCACATGTCTTTATGCATCAACCTTTCATCAAGTAAGTGAGGCCCACCCAATCATAATTAGCCGTTGATGTCCAAAATTATAATGTAAATGTAATATACATTACTTTTTCATTCAGCTTTGTCACTGCTGCTACATCCAACAGCTTATGAGCATCTGAGGAACAATTTTAACTGCTAAATATTTTCTTTCCAAATTCATTACTGACGATGTAAAAGATTTTTGAAAATGTATGAATGCAATAAATGGAACGCCAGCGTAGAAAATTCCGTTACTTAAGTAACATTTAAAAGACAATGTAAAATCATCCATAAATATAAGGGAAGGAAGCGTATGCAGGTATTTATTTTGAAATTCATATGTGTGCTAAAAGAGGGTCATAAAAAACGTTATTATTTCATTTGGATTAGGTCCTATACCATGACCGTGCCCATCATAAACTGTCCATTTTCATTTTTAACCGTCCTCAAAAAGAATAGCCTAAAAAACATTAAAATTACTAAAGTAAAAATCTACGAGTTTTCAATACGGCCTTGACTTTATAGTGACTTGACCAAAGTTTTTGAGTGATCATGGCAATGGATAAATAAAATTTAAATGATCGAACTGGTCTGAGATTTGCGATTCATACGTGACCCTTGATCAGTTGTCAAGTTTTCAACGAGATATTTAAGGATGATTAGAAAATGCTACTAATGTAGTACCACGATAACGAGACTCTAGAGAGCTGACGACTTTTTATGGCAAAAGTTCCCATCCATGATGAAATATTCTTGAAAGTGATCGGATGTTATCAAATGAAATCCTGATTGAGAGATATTTCATTTGCCTAGACTGGGATTGGAGCATTTTATTGTATTTTTTCGAATCTTATGCAAAATTAGACGGCTATCTGATCAGAGCGGCACATTTATATATCCCATACACTAGTAGCCAACCCTGTATGGTTCCTTGTCTCAATAAAATTGTTATCATTGAATAAAAATAAATCACTTCGTTGCCCAACCAAATTTCTTTCGAATTGCTGTTCTCCTAAATCCCCGACGTCTCACCGTTCCCACGCGGATTGATTGGCATTTACTGAAAAGTACCTAGCGAAAAAAATCCGGCGTTTCTGCTAATTTTTTCTGAGTGATAATTATTTAAGGAAGGAATCTGAAGGATATCAAAACATTAATATTATATGCATTTTTTATTGATAAATAAATTTATATTATACTCTCCACACTCTATTAGAGCCTTACGCTTGAATAGATGTGGAATAAATAAGAGGATTTACACCAGCATGCTTTGTCCAACTCCAGGCAGTCTCGAAGAATGGAAAACGGGGAGTAAGACGGAAGCCAAAGGGGGATGGGAAAGGAAAACGGGAGTGTGAGGGAAGAGGGAGGGTGGCATAGAATGGGAAGAAGGGAGAGGCAGGAAGGGGAATGAGGGGGATGAGATGAGATGGAGGGGAAAGACACTTTTTGACTGAACTGGGTCGAGGGAGAGAGCGATGACGTTCTCACGTAGGAAGGGTTAGCTGCGCTCGAAGTGGAGTACATTAAGAAGTCCCCTTTGAATTCCAAATACAGGCAAGAGATTTTAACCCCGCCCTCCCCCCGTTTCCAGTATCATACTCCGTCGCATCATTGAAACAACACAGAAGGGAGGAGGTTTCAAGACAGTATTCTTTTAACTAACACCGTCGTAAACGACATCGATGTTATCATCCATGCAAATTTTTCCCACCGCTCTCGGAAGCATTGAGCCTAAAAAGATATGAGACGCCAAATATTTAAAAAGGCACTCAGGGAGGGGTCTCCGTCGTTTAGAGTCCAGTTTACGATATTTTAAATTATTATTTGAACTACTTCAAACGTAAAAACTGGCAGGTTAAAACCTACTTAAATAATTGCGATGCCTTCACTTTTTTCTCACTATATTTTGGATTACGTAATTAGATACTAAAATTTACTTACAGAAAATTGTTATGAGATACATTAATCATGGTGTCGTCAAATTCCATTATTATATATTTTTTAGATTGATATTTCTATTCACAATTTTCCAAATATGAAGCTGATTCAAGAAGAAAATATTAACGGCGGAAAAATGTTCAAAAATATTCTGTAACATAAACCATACCTGCCAATATTTGATTTGCTTTATACATCTGCTTTGTCAAAGAATATTGATATATGTTATTTTATATCATTAGGACTGATTATTAAATAATGAAATCAAATATTTCAATTCGACTCTTTAAACCATTACAAAGCTCAATAAAATGTATCCTAATTTCTGTTAGCGTATTCATATTTTGTTTTTGCTTTCTATAAACATCATCATTTTAGTTTGTCAACACGATAATTGGTTTTGCAATAGACCATCGAGCCAACCTATTTCTTGTCAAACTCTATTCATGATTACTTGCATTGACATATGCTATGACTTTGTTTGCGGTAACTTCTACTTGTCCTTCAATATCTCTTTGCCCGGGTGATTGCTTGCGCGACGGTCTTGGGTGAACTATTGAGTTTCAGGATTTACATAAAACACATATCTCCTCTTTTGTTAAGATTCTTCCATGACTTTGCACTTCATACATTTCTTGATTTACGTCTTGAACAGCCAATAATCTCCTTTATTTTATTTCATAATTTATTGATAGCACCGTATTTCTGTATCTTCTAATTTTATTTTTTTTGCTGCATTCCTTGAACGAGTCTAAGTCGCGGATAATTGAACACAATACGTTTCAAGAACCATTATGCTATATTTAGGAATCCGCATCCTCCTATCCTTCTCACCTATACCTCTGTGGATGTCTGTCCATACCAAACGATCAATCCCATACTCCCCTTCCATCCGTGGGCACCGCGTTTGCAATCATCTCGTATCCCTTGAGAAATATCTCTCCAACCTACACCAGTCCCTCCTCCAACGAGAGTATACTGAACCGCTCCTGAACAAAAAGCCATTAAGCATTTCTACTCATAAAACTCTTTCTCCCATATACCCACTCCCTGTATATTTTTACCACCTTAGAGTCTATTATATCTATCCTAAAAGGCCTTTATCCCCTCCTTAAAAGCCGAAAAAATACTGCCAATATTCTTCTGCCTAAATTCGTTCGCTTTCAAACGCACAACTATTTGATCATATAATCTTAAATCAACCAAGCTACTCACAAAATCCCGTTTGTTCCCAGAGTCAGATTTACGCCTTATTCATAACCCCATTCTTCCCCCGTCCACTTTTCAACTCTCTCCCAGCCCTGCCCTACTCTTCTCGCACCTTTAATTATAGTAAGTCTCTAGTATAGTTTGCATTTAAGAACAAGCTAAAACATTTTCTACTCGGTATATGCTACTTTAGTGTGAATGAATTTTTCAATGATGTTTTATAACATTTATAGCTAACTTTATTGTCTTTGTTGCTGTAATTTAATTTAATTTTATATTGAATATCTGGTTGACCATGATATACTGTTCATGACGAAACCCATGGATATATATATCCCTATGGTGTAAATAATGAATTATTATTATTATCATATGATTATCTCCTGAAGAGTGACTTCTGCCCTTTCTTATACATCGGACAAAGCACCACAACCCTTAATTCAGGATAAAAAAATACCGCGCTTCCTGCAAACCCACTTCCCTGTCGGTAATGTTCCCAGTCCCGAAACAAGCCTCTTACCATAACACTCCATTTAACAATTGTTATATCATCTCTATACTATCGACTCTCTCATCTCCCGACACCCTACTCAAACTAAGGACATTAAGCAGTCTTACGTTTGGCTCCATGACGCCTTCTTTTTCCCGGAAATTTCTTTAAAAAACCTCTCCTCCAAAACTATCTTTTCCTCCCTATCAATCAATGTAGTTTATTGTGTATATATCAAAAACCACAGCAATCAACCCGAAGGTCGGTTTCGTAGGTAAAGATAGAGCTCGCCCAGCACTAAGCTAAACGGCATGTGAAATTCACACATAAGGGTAGGGTGGCCAGCTCCTTTCCCTG
>LYUA01000223.1:2515026-2526511 GCA_002093875.1 Calopteryx splendens | reverse complement strand
AGAATATTAGATTAGAAATAGTCTTCAATATTTTTTACAGAGAAGAGTCATATTTTTAGTTCTCTCAAAAATATTTTAAGAGACTTAGAAGTGGCAATGGTAAGTAGTTAAACGACTTGGAATAATAATCTTAGTAATTTATTATACGAACCTATTATTAATTTCATCAAATGTGATAAACACAAATTACTGAAGAAACTATGAAACTCAAAAGGAATCTTCATTGTCAATACATATTTTCACACCTGAACCTCATGAGGCTGTCACTAAAATGCAATGAATTGAGCTAAATAATTTCTATTATGTTGATGATAATCTTCCATGTCCATGCAAGTGTGATCTGTCTGTATTATCTCAATGATGTAACTGTTACTTTTTCAACCCAAGGAGCATTAGAAGCTTGAAATTTTCACCAAATTTCAAGTTTTTTAGAGAAATCTTTAAAAAATTTGAGTTCATGAGAGCAGTTATAACAACTTCTGGAACAACTATTACATTTGTTAATGTTATATTTTTGGCTCATGAATACAGATGTAATAGAAGCATATATAATTTCAATTTTAACATTTACCAAAGAGCATAGAGTTAAAATGGACCACACAACATTATAGCAGGAGCATGGTCTGGGAAAAATATATATTTATGAGGGGAATCAGAAATATAGCTAGAAATCATTTTTCACCAGTGCACAATAGGCAAGCCATGTTTTCAATACTCAATGAAAAATATAATACTTATCTAACTGGCTTCAAATGTTTGAGTTTGGAGTTTACACAAAATTGCATGCAAATTACAGTTTAATGATAAAAGAGTGAATAAAGGACAACATTTAGAGAAAGAAGCCAATAGTGACACTTCTATAGTATGCAATATATATAATAGTGAATATAACTGGATGCAGGGTTTTGGTAGCAAATAAATGGACTAGAGAGTAAACACAAACGTGAATGTATACATATTATAATTTTCCAATGAATCCTAGGAGAGCAATTAAAGGTCAACATTTAGAACTAAATAGTTTATGAAAAAGACAGTACAGCAGTCAAGCTACAGCTCCAATAATTAAAAAAACAAAGAACTCACTTATTAATATTATAAATATTTTAATTAGGTAGTTCTACCAGGAAATAAGTCTTATCTAAAATAGCCACACTCAAAATTCATTAAGTTGCATACAATTTTTAATGAATGTACTTCCTGGTGTCCATAATTCCTTTAATTACGTAGTCTTAAACATCTGATAACAAAATGAAATTTACTGCGTATGCAATGCATCATTTGGTTTGCGTAATGCAATAACTAAAAATATTTTCTGGTTTGAGTAATTATTGTTGTTGCCATATTGCTTATTTTTTCATATTTAATATTAGTATGCAAGTAAATATGGCTGTTCTATCATGTAACCAAAGCATCACTGTCTTGTTTAAACAATAAAAGTTTAAAAATCTGAAAGTACACAGCAAAGTAGCCTGATATGTCCATCCCACATAGCATTTGCCCTTCCAATTACAAGAGGTTCCACCTTTGGGATACCTCCCCCCCCCCTGGTTCTCACATACCTCTCTCAAGTACTAATTAGCTGTGAGAGTAATATATGACCACCTTTTCACACTCTTGACAAGAAACTTTCCCTTTATGAAGGCTAAAAACATTTTAAAATTCCTCGACACAACTACCAAAAAAAATGTCCTCTTTTGAGTTATCCTCATCACAAAATGATTAAAATCTTCTACATACAAATGAAAATGTATTAAGCAATAAATCAAGCTTCATTAAGCATCCTACAAGATACCATTCCAATGATTAGGTAAGCCAAAATTTGAATTATCTAAAGGTTAAGGTCAGTTGACTTGCGTTCACATCCTAACCAAATATAAGGGAACACTTATGATGAGCTAAATCTTAGTACTCACCATTGGTGTATCTTCGGTTGTGGTTCTTCTCTTCTTCAAGGGAAGAAACTTTCTGCTACCTTCATCTTCCTTATTGCGATTCTCTTCAGAACAAACACTTCCAATAGCAGCATAAGTCATTAAACTGTCATCATCAACCGTGTTTTCATCATGGGAAATGTCATTGCACGCATCTACTACCCTTTGAATGGATGCCATTTCTTTGTCAGTTAATTTTCCTGTCATAGGTAATATTTTCTTTGGACCCTCCTTGTCTTTTCTAAGTGATGGCCTTAATGGTTTAGCCAGTGTTTCGCCTTTGCCATGTTCACTATCATCTATGTGTTTTCGTTTCCTGTCACCAGACAATGAAGCCCCACTAGGATCATTTTTTTGCTCTGAATCATCATCTTTCTTTTTCTTGGACGTCACTTTCTCTTTATCTTGATCAGTTTTTGATTTTGTGCTGGTACTCATTATAGCTGATATAACCTTACCTCTAACACCACAACTTATCTGTGGAGAACTCTCCTTTGGTGTGTAAGTGAAAAGTTCAATGTAGTCTGATTTGGTGATGGTAACTATCTCACCATCCAATTCCACAGTTAAACCTTCAAGTTCTGGAGCAGATGGAGATAAGGGAGGACCCAGCTGTGAATTTAGGACAGAGGTTGTGGAAATGGGGGGATTGTCTTCATCATACACAATTGTTATGTAAGCTTCATTTGAGCTAAATGACATGTCAGTCGACCCTACCCAACTCACATTATTAGCACCCTCTTCCGCTGGTGATGGAGAGTAAGCAGGGCTAGGGACAGTTAGGCCACCAGAATCAGCACCCAAAGCACTAGCCTTTGATGGGGATTTAGTGGTATCACTATCAAGGGTACTATGGTTAGAAACTGTTGAATCTTTTTGACCACTTTCTTGCCCATCAGAGGCATGCACCAATGGAACATTTTCTTTCCCACCATCACCATGCACTGAAGCACACTCGGATTTTTCTGGTGCCTTCGCAGGAAATGTTTCAACATTCGATGAATTACATACCTCTGCTGTTGGTAGCTGCAGAGATGTCTGTTTGTCTCCCTTCTCTGAGGTACGTATTTTCATCTGTTCAGCCTTTGAGGTATTTTTAGAGGGCTTCCTACTGTTTTCCTTGGGGATGCAATTTAGCTGTCTTTTAACATCCTCAAGGAGCTGTTCTCTTACCTGCTCCAAATCCAATGTCGATGAATTTTCATGGCCCAGCCTTGCTGCATTTCCTGTTGAGAAACCTGTCCTTCTGTTCACAGTTAAATCTTTCCCAGAGGATTTTTTGAGGGGAATGTCACAGCCACCATTTTTGTGAGGCAGAACTGTTGTTTCTTTCAGTTCCCCACCACGAGCAACGGGATCCTCATTTTCTATTCTCTGTTTATTCCCTATTTCTGCAACAGGGTCCACATTCTCTATTCTCTGGTCATTCCCTATTTCACCAGTCACACTGTTCCTATTGACACCTAAAATCCCCTGGCAGGTCATATGAATGTCGGTGATAGATGGATGACAACTGCTTCTCTCACCTGATTCACTGGTCACAAAGCCATCACGAGTCAGTTCATCCTCATTTAATTCCAGTACCAAAGTATTGTTATCTTTTGAGCTACTATCTTGTGCATGGCCGCTTTTCTTTCTGGAACGAGACACCTTATCCTTACTTCTTTCTATCTCTGTAGTTACCTCCACACCTTTCTTCTGCTGTTTTTTGTTCTGCTTTGTAGGCCCTTCACCACTGTCCGAAAGAGAAGCATGCAATAGAGGAGCTGAACTCTCCCTTTTTGTTGACTCTTTGCCACTGGACTTTGCACTTACAACTTCACTCTGAGACTCCAAAACATGATCAATTTTTTCAACATCTTCTGGCATATCTTTCTCATTCATTTTGACATTGGTTGAGATATTTCGATTAGCTGAGTTCTTAAATACTCCATGCTCTTTAGATTTTTTGGGGCAGCTCCTATGACATTTGATTTTCTCCTCACCTTCTGATATCTTTTCACAATTTTCATCATGTTTTGCTCTATTCTCAACCAAAATGGCCTCTTTACTCATCTGTGCACTTTCATCACTTCTATGCACAACCTCATTCACTAGATCAGGCTGAGTTGAGCGAAGTGACCTTTTCTGGTTCTCAGAATGGCTTTTTCTTATAGTAACACCCGAGGTACTTGGTATTTCTAAGGCCTGTTTCATGCTGAGATATTTTCTTTCCTCCGCCTTATGTCTTAATTCTGCTGCTTTGCTTGTACTAGGAATAGCCTGTGGCTCTTGGGCTGGTGGACATTCCTTCCCTGCATTCTTGGAACTGATGTCTGGATTGCTCTTGGTAGTACTTGACTCACCACACAACTGCTTCAAAAGTTCCTTTCTGGGAGAACTTTCAGTAGATCGTGAAACTGCTGATGTGCAGGACATACGTGCAGTCTTTTTTAGTACTGGTGAACTAATATCCCCATGCAATACTGCCAACTTATCCTCCAAGGAAGCCAAGAGTTCAAACTTTCCTGGTGAAATCAACATTTTCTCTGGGGTCCCAAATTCTAAATCTTCACCCTCGCTGAGTCTAAGCTCAGGGCATTCATCTTGGCAATCCTCATCATCTTCGCCATCAAATATACTTATAATTTTAACAGTTTCCTTAACTGGTGTGGACTTCCTTGGTGCCCTTTGTGTAACAAAATTTCCTACTTTTTTTAGTGGTGATACAAATGAATGAGCAGTGGAACTGCCAACACCAGGTGCTGTCCTTGCAGGTTGAGACGGACCTTGAAGTGAATTCAGTCCAACTCTCTCAGAGGTAACTGAACTTTGGTTAGCTTTTCCCCCTTTCAGTCTCTCTAGTGTCCTCTGCTTCTTTAGTTCCAGTTCAGTGGATAAACTATGATCGGTAAGGGGTAACAATGAGCTTCTAACTTCCACTGTCCCTGTTTCCTCCACGGTATCATTATACTCTCGGCCAAAGAGAATCTTTTCCAAGTTATCCCTCCTCTTCTTCTGATCGGACAAAAATGAGGCCCCTTTTCTCAAATCTTTTTTCTCAAAAATATTCAGTTTTTTAATTGGGACCAATTTTTCACTCTTCAGCCTTACCCCCGAGTTGCCAGCCACCTTGTCATCTCCCTTCTTACCCTGGGCAAGACCGAGCTTCTCACCATCACTTTTTTCCACAGCCTCACTCTTGGAAGTTGAACTTGGTGGGTTCTCAGCCTCATTCTTTTCAACATGACTGACATCAACTGCACTTACGCTTTCCACCACTTTGTCTACAGGCTCCATGTCTCCATCCTTATTGTTCTCATTCATTTTTCCTACAGCCTCACAGGCAGAACCAGCTTGGGCTCCAGCTGGTGCCACTTCATCATCATCAGCTTCACCTTCCGATGAAGAATCACTGCTGGAAGACTCACTACTGCTGCTATGGCTACTTCCACTGGAATCCCCTGCTTTTGATGAATTATTCTCTGGAACTGAGTCCACATGAACATGCTGATCCAACTCGTGAAATTTCTCGGCAGGACTACCAGTGTTCAAGGCTGAGTCCCCCTCATCTTCTTCTTCCTCAATGTCGGAAGCCTTTAGTAAAACTGGGCTGAGCTTGAGTTTTATTTGTTTTGCTAGCTCTTTAGCCTCGTGTGACTGAGTTTTGACCACTTCAGGGGACAGCGTTTTGTACACAAGCCCATCCACAATGTCCTCCTCCGAAACAATGTCACATGGCTCAGGCTGATACTCAGGACTCCGTGGCTTCCTTTTCTTTTTTGATGCCGATTTCTTCTTTCCACTCCCTTTGGTCTCCTTATCGCTTGTATTATTCTTTTTAGCTTTGTCCATTGGTGACCCATCTGCAAGTAATAGAGAACTGAATTAACTAAAACTAAACAAAATAAAAAGACCCAGCCCACCATTGCACTCCATTACCCCCTAGGTGTGGGATGATATTTTTTACTTTTCTCATTTGTTCTAGAAGAGTTCAGGCATACATAAAAGGGCATAATAACAATGAACACCAATTAAAAATATGGACTCACCTATGATTTAAATGAGGTCAGGGGAATTGACTAGGATGATGATGTGAGAAGAATTAAATAATGAAACATATAAGAAGTTGGGAAAACCTTAAGCAGAGATTCTTCAGAAAAGAATTTTCTCAGGGAAAAAAACGAAGCATGGATGTTGACTGACCAAATTGCTGAGTTCATACGCACAATAGACTGCTGAAATTGATTTGATAGCAGATGACAAGAAGACAAATGGGAGAATATTTTTTCAATTACTGAGCTTCATGCACCAGTAAATACAAGGAAATACAGAAAACCCTCATCAATTCAATCATTTAAATTCAAAATATCATGTAAATAGAATATACCTTTTAGTGTGGGTAAATTAAAATGCCTATGATTCAATGCATTACTGTCTCATGACTCAGAATTGTATCATTTATTTACTTAATCTTTTGGATGGCTGCACGCCACAGTGGCATTTTTCGATGCCAGTTCTGATTAGGTGCAGTACATGTTAGGTATGCCATGCAATGAGTAATTTCTGTTTACCTTCATGTCAATTGATACATAAGAAACTAGCATTATGGTTATTTGATATGCAACAAACTGAAAAGTTCAATTGGTCGGGAATGACTGAATGGTGTAACGTTGCTATACACAGAGAATGAATAAGTAAGAAAAATAACTTTTAGCAGGATAATAAGGAACTCATATCAACATATTCAAGAATGAAAACATATGTAATTAATCTGATATAAAATAGAATTTTTTAATAAATTAATTTAGTATTTTTGGGGGTGCCCGAGTTTAAAAATATCTCTACCTTAACCTGGACAGCAGTGATTCTTGTCTTGAGCTCCCACACTGGGGACCTTATTCAAGCATAAAGTTGGTACTTCATTAAAAAATAAGTAACTTCATGTATTTCTGGGTTGAAAGCTCCAGGTACGTCAATGTATAGGACAGTAGCAAGTGGAGGGGAATTTGCCTTTAGGGAAGGAAGCTTGGAGGGGAAGGCAATCCTTAGAGGAGAAAGAAAGGGACAGAAAACAATGCAAGTTCCAAAGGAGAGAGGTCATTCTACCCTTTGCTATCACCCACTCCCCCAAGCATATGCAGTCCTTCGAAACAGTATCTCCCTGGCAGAAAATGGGTTTCTGGACACATCCCAGGAACTTTCAACCAAACTATAACATGCTCAATTTTAAGCAAAAATGTCCAAATTACATCAACATCAATGGATGAGCTTCAGCATTGCAAATATAATGTTAGATATCATATATATAAAAATGGGCATTGTGAAAATGGCATATTCCTATTATTACTAAGTAATCTACATCTCACCCAATACTGAAAATTATAGCACAAGTAACAAAATGTTGAAATAAAAACCAATTTATTGAAACAAGTCAAAATTTTCTTTTACCCACCATTCCATTAATTTGTAAATTTTTATATTTTTATGCATTTTAAATATAGAAAAAAAAACAATTGAAATCTCTACCCACAAGTACTGGCATGCACATTTGTCACATTAATTAAATTGGTTGAAAGTTTGTTTGGCCCATTTTAATGAGTCAAAATAACATGTAGCCTATGAGCAAAGTTGAAACACCATAGGCTAAAGGAAATAATGGGAATGAGTGTAAACACACCTTGAAAGTAACTGGTTTTCCTCCTTGGCCTCAAAACCCTGGTTGGCAGCACCTCTTCATCTTCCATAGAATCTTCCCCATCTTCCTCCACCTTTGGCTTTGTCTTCTTTGACTTATCTTGGGATTTTGCTCTTGCAGCTGGAGTTTTCTTGACAGGAGGTTTTCTTGATTTAGAATTCTTTTTGACACTGGGGGCTGCACTTTTAGCTGCGCCACTGTTATCCATTGAACTCCTCTCAATGCCATCACCTTCAGCACTGCCATTCTTCTCAGAAACATCAGCTACATCACCACTTTCTCTCCCACCAGTGCCCTCTGAACCAGCTATCTGGGAACCTTGCATAAAAGCACCAATGCCCACATTTTCACCAGATATATCCTCGACTTGTTTCTCCTTCCCCACTGTGCCATCTTTCTCTCGTGGTTTG
Source organism: Calopteryx splendens (assembly GCA_002093875.1). NCBI lineage: Eukaryota > Metazoa > Arthropoda > Insecta > Odonata > Calopterygidae > Calopteryx > Calopteryx splendens. Next base: position 2,518,493 of record LYUA01000223.1, on the reverse strand, counting down.
AAGTAGGTAGGAAAAGTCTCCACAGTTTCTCCAGAATCCTGACTGTGTGGCGTGCCGATGCCACAAATACCTGGGGTCGGTGGAAAAAGCGGTGTATCCACCACAGTCAAAGCCGCATGATCACCTGCAGTTGAATTTTTTATACTCAGTGAACCAGATTGAGCCACCCTCTCGCTGATGTTGGAAACTTCTGGTTTCCGTGGTGTCTCATGAAGATCAAGACATCTGCGAGCCGCACAAGTACCTGATGAGAACTTACTCCCTTCCAAATCCAAACTTTGGCCAGGGGTAGTGCCATGGAGAGACCTTTTGTTAGCCCAGCTCCCTGGAGATTGCTGAACCACCCAAGTCTTTTCTGGGGAGGATGTAGTTTCACTGTGAGGATTGTCCAACTCATGGGAAGGTCTTGCTTCAATAGCCATCTTTTTCTTAAGTGGTGCTTCGCCCCTGCTGCTCCGCTTTCGTTTTTCCCCAACTGCCAATTGATCACTTGCTCCATCGTCCTCATTACTTGCACTTAGTTTGGCTTTTGCCGGGGAACTTCCTTCTTCATTCTCCTCTCCGCTTTTCTTTTCATTGTTTACCACAGGAGTCTCATCGACAAATGAATTTTCCTTCTCTTGCATCACTTCCCTCTGCGTGCCCTTTCTCTGACGCGTGCCCTTTGCAGATGGTTTACCCTCTTTCCCCACGCACCCAGCTTTGCTCCGGGACTTAGTTTTCTCTTTCCCAGTCTTATTGACATTAGTTTGTTCAAGCCCCTCGTTCTTTGCCTCTTCCTTCTTCTTCTGCCTTTCCACTCGAAGGATGGCACGCATTTGAACCCGGGTCATTGTTGGTGCGCCCACCGTGTCCCCAAGCTGGGCACGCAGTGCAGCGTCCCACGCTCCCTTGGCCTTAGGTTTCGGAGGGGATTCCCACTTTGTCAAGTTTTTGGTCTCATCCTTCGGCTCATCCTGAAGCCCTTTGCCCACATCCGATGGACTTTCCAGGCTTCCTTGACTTTGTGGCGAGACGGAATCGTTGGTGGGGGTGTTGTCGCATCCAAAAATAAGATCCACCCCTACTTTGTTCCACTCGCCACTAAGTCGAGGGGGAGGGCTTCGTGTGGCGATGCACGTGGTGCTGAGGTCAGGCAGCAGGCTATCCCGAGGCCCCCCTAAACATTTTGACAACTCCTTTCTGGCCATCAATGTTGACCTTACCGAGCCCATCGCCCCAAAATTACCAGGAGGATCGAAAGGAGTGCTTGTGGTGAGCACCTTACTTGAGGAGTCACAACTGGAGGGTGGTTTCGGGGGGGTGCTTCCGAAGTCCAATGCCCTGATATGTCCCCTGGATTTCCTCCTCGGTGTGCTCATGCTGACTCGCTGTTTACCTGCTGGCATCAATGGTGTGTCCCCTTCCTTCTCCAGGTTCTTCTGTTGCCCCTCAGTTGCTGAGCGAGTGGGACGAGTAACTGCCACATCGGGAGTTGATCCCCGGACACAAATGGACTCCATGTTGACTTCGGATCTTAGTTCAGCAGTAAACAGATCAGCCTTCTCGGCAGCATTCTCAGGGCACGGTGGCTCACTCAAAAATTTTATACCAACACTGACATTGGAGTCAGAACATACTAGAGGCTTAAGTGCATCAGCATGACCTGTAAGATCGACTGAATGGACACCCGACACCAGCTGCTCTGGGTATGGCATGCCATCTTGCAAAACTACAGCACTCAAAGATTTCTCGGCAGCTGAACAAGAGGAGTTCTGAGAGTCTGCAATCATTCCCATAGATGAACTGCTGTTTAAATGTAATTGGTTAAAGTCTTCTGAACTAATCTTTCTCAATATGAAGGGTGGATTGCCTAAAAATAATAAAAAAATACCATTTTCACCAAGTTTATTTCAATTTGACCAGATAAAAAAGATACTACTACCAATATGGACCATACCCGGTATGATGTTCACAGTTTCCTTTGGAGCAATTGGAATTGGCATGAGTCTTTGCTGAGCCGGAGGAACTAGAAAATTAGAAAAGACAGCATAAAAAAATTGTGAAAAAAAGAAAGAATAGCTCTGACTCTGGCTCATGGCTCATACACCAATTCTGATATCATATTTAGGGTGAAAAATAATCCTATGATGACTTTCTGGCATTGTGTTCAAGAAAAAAGTAGTTATGTCACAACGAAAAGGTAAAGATGTGCCCAAAAAATGAGGTGATATTATTATCCACAAAATCTTGGTTACACCTTACAAAAAGTAATGTTTGATTTCTATAACCAGTAAGAGAATTCGTTAAATAAAATGGGCACACTGATTCTTCCTGCTCCATCTCATGATCAGCAATATCTATTTCTATGTCAGAATAAAATAAATTTACAATATAATATAAAATTACCAATCAAATGTCAAAATGGTAACAATAAAATTAACATAAAATGTCTATCACATAATAGCACTGCCATATTAATGGCATAGTTAAAAAATTATATCATAATAAAAAAGAGAGACCTTTAGGATACTTAATTCCCAATTTATAGTTGAAATTGAAGTGATTGTGCACTATGAAGCATTGAACTCAGGTAAGCTCACTGAGTTAGCAGCAATGGATACACTGATCTCAGTCAGGTTTTGTGAATCTGTCGTTAGGCTGAATTGAATTTTTGAGCTCCTGACCAAGACTTTAGTCCAGTCACACACCACTTCAACAGATTGTAATGATGAGGTAGTCGAAGAAAAAGATGAAGGAATTGAAGTAGCAATATACGTAAAAGTAGAAGAATATCATGAGGACAACATGTTAGTGTACATGAACAACATGTTAGTGTACATGAACAACATGTAGAGGGCAAATTGAATCAGGACTCAAAGTAGAAACACAGCTGATACATATGGATTGGAATGAGAGGAGAATTGAGTAAAAAGGAGAGACTACCTGACTTATGCATACTAATAAAAAAGCAGTAGCTTACGGTGTCATACACAGTAAAGGTTGTTTTATCCATAATGCTATATAAGATATTTCAGATACTTTCTTTTTTAAATATTGGTTTACTTTATTTCTTCTGCATATGATGTATTTCATGAGTAGTGTTGGTCTGAAAATTATTTTTCTTCCAGTTACAAAGATAAATGATCTCTCTTGGTAAACCTGCTTGGTAAACCTCCACCTGGTTAGCGATGGACTTTGGTAACTCAACTTGCTTTGAAATATGTACAATGTTATTGTTAAGAACAATTTGAAGGGAAATCTTACAACTCATGTCCTCTCTATACTATCAATTGATAGGTGTCCCATACCAGGAGGAGATAGAATTAAGAATTTTCATTACAACCTCTATGCCATACAATGTAGAAGCCCATAATCAGAACTTCACAGTACAAACACACAAATCAACTGAACAAGCTCAGAATATACAGTGAAAATCATTTAACATGAAAACGGATAGCACGAAATATCGGTTAACATGAAATAGA
>LYUA01000223.1:2462425-2474220 GCA_002093875.1 Calopteryx splendens | reverse complement strand
AAAGAGCCTGGCAATTTTAGCACGAACTTAGGCAACTCTGCATGGCACTCAAATGGTTAATCATCCTAATTCTTGAGAACCTCATTTTTTTCTCATTCCATATCTATCAAACTGACTCCGCAGTGAACTCAGCAACAACTACAATCCCTAGGCTGATTGACTTACTAAAGCTTTATCTTCCCGAAATCTGAGACTTGATAAGTTCCCCACCCACTTTCACCCCTACCTCAAACCCTTCCCCATGTCTCTCTTACTATTTCCTACACATACACATCGAAAAGTAGAGGTTATGGACAACCCTGTATTACCCCATTGCCCAACCTGTTTCTCCATCCGCTACCTGTGCAGTCTGAGATGTATCCAGATTTCTGCAATCCTTCTTGTCTACTCCTATCTTCAATAATTTGTTCGTTAGTTTTTTCAAATTAACGCTATCAAATACCTTATTTAAACCACAAAGCAAACAAATACATGCTGGTTATATTCTATATTTCTTTCAGTGACTTCATTACTGCTATAGCTTCATGTCTATCTTTCTAACGCAAAACAAATCTTCCCTAAGAAATATTTAGCTCTCTTTTCCATGAGCCGAAAGACTTTCGCTGTGTGTGACATCAAACTTATGTCCCTATAGTTTTCTTATAGAGCAGCTACTCCCTTTTTTGGAATTTGAATTAATACTGATTTTATGAAGTGTCTTGGCCACTGCCTTTGCACATCATTGAACCCACAAATACTCCTTCCTAATACCTCGAGTAATACTGCAGGGATATCATCTAACTCCACAGTCTTGTTCAATTTCATTTCCTTCACTGACTTCTTTATGTCACAAATCTATTTTTCCTCATCCTCTTTCTAATTACTGTTTACATTGTTTCATATGCAGCTTCCGTCATCTCTTCTTTGAGCTGATGCCACCTTTCTTCTATTATACCCCTTCCCTCATCCTCTCTCAGAATTCTGCCAACTGCCCTCTGGTACTGCTTTCTTTTCATTCAGGTTAATACTTTTGTATTATATACTCCAAGGGTCATCAGAGCATTCAAACCCTTCCACATCAAGATTTTAGGCCATGAGGAGGGCTCTCCAGATTAATGACTTTAGAACAAATAAATGTCAAATCGTGTTACTTGTTCACCCCATGTAATATTCCTTTATAAACAGATTTATTGACTCAGGCACATTCCCAAGAGCTTTATCAAATAAAAATGTTTATCTTTTCCACATGCTGTTACCAAAGGGTACTCAGTCGCTAGTGGACTCAAATGATATATTTCCAAATCTAATTGTGTTGCCCTTAAGGATTTTTCTGGGTGATGCTTATGGTGCAAATATAACTAGACATCACAGCAATTAAAACATCCACTCATTGCCATAAAATGAGTAAATAAGTTGAGTGAGTTAAATGAGTTTCATTCATCATTACATCACTATCATAAACTTGCAATAAGCAAATAGTTTTCCAGCTTTTGTGGAAATGAAAGTGAGTGTATTTATCAATAGCATTTATATCGCCAAGACAGTAAAAACTGTGATGTAATTATGGAATTCCTTCTGTTTGCTGTGGGTTTTTATTTACCCACAAATACATGGGACAATATACTTTCAAGGAGTCTTTTCAAAGTGTTTCTGTAAGCATTTTACCTCTTCACATGCATCTATAAAAGAAAGAGTAATTGTGAAGCTGATGAAATAAACATGGTCCAATGCAACAAAAATTCTACATCTTAATGAAGCATAAAATGTGGTAACTCAAAAAAGAATCAGCATAAGATAACCTATTGAAAATTAAACTCTGTGGAACAAATGATATAAGTATGTGTTGTGTTAATCAAATGTATAGAAGGCAAACAAATTAAAATTCCTTCTGAATTAAAATATATCCAAAGAATATTGTAGGCCAAGAAATCTTAGCATACATGACAATGCAATGCAAGCACCCAAGTAAGTTTGGATACCAACCCCTCCACTCCCAAATGCTATTACAGCCCGGGTGAGAACTCCAATTTATCTGTAACGACCCCTTTTAAGCAACTCGAGAATGGATCCATGCCTTTTAAATCAGATCATAAACTATGACATTCTTTCAAGAACCACCACTCAAAAAGTATACTTCTCATAGTGGTAGCTTTCCTTCTTTCTTTCCTACATTTCTGACCAAAACCTTGACACCCCAAGTTGTCGATCAACAGCATCAGGCAGCTTAAGAAATACTAACATATATGGTACAGATGGCCAGTTCTTTGCTCAGAGCAATAGCAATTTTTAATAATCAAATATAAATAATATCTCTGAAATAAAAACATCTTGTAAATAATATATCCGACTCTCCATGCCACAGAACCTTGTCACCACTACGTGCTTTCAAAGTACTTTATGAGTATATAGCTCTCGATATGATTTCTGAACTTCACCAGAGCAATGCTAAGGCACACAGTCAATGACTAATACTTTGTAATGTGTCACCCACAAAGAATAATGTAAATTTCACACTGAAGGAAAAGTTGTGTGGAGTATTTTTCTCAATTACAGATAGCTATAGTAGTTACATCATGGCAACACTGATTTTCCCATAAGGACACAAGCACGCTTAATTCTAGGCAGGAACTAACATATTTTCATGATGGGCTGTGGATGTAAAAGGAACCCAGTTTACTGAAATAAAATTACATTGTAATCAATAACACTTAGCCTCTGGACTCCTAACTAATGTAAGTCATGCATCACATACAGAGATATAACCTCATCCTTTCCTTCACGCACAAGGATATGTAAATTGACTTACAGATTTGAGAATTAGACTTAAGGTTTACATGATAAACTACTGGCAGCACTGATGATAGAATTAACCCTATTGTATGAATGCATTACCTCATGCAGCATGAGGGTCATTAAAAGGTGAATGCCATTTATCTAACTAACCTCTTAAATTTACGAAAAAGTGTGTACCAGTGTGTCATGATTGTTGTTAAGCACTCTAGTTACTATGCAATCTTGCTATGAGTTTTATTGACGCTGCTATGAATGTTCGTTGGGGACAAAATAAATGTGACTTGTTATAGAGAACACTGATTGACTTAATCTATTTTGTAATTCAACTATTTGAAGTAAAAGTGATCATAACAAAGAGGTTAGTTGAATGCACATATTACTCAGGTGTTACACATGGTAATCAAATATATTATAAAATGCAATATACCAACAACATGTATCAAACAATATATATGCACACCCCATTTTCACAAGTTCCTGAGTGACCACTACCAAAGTGTTTTCTTGCTGTCCATTTTTATCCTCAGAAATGACCATAATGCGAGTGACGGACAAACTTTACAATAATGAAACAATAAAATTCTAATTAAATAAGCAAGTCAATATGTGGATTGGCCAGTTCAATGTTTACATCCACCGCTTATTCATAGAATGTTAAAACAAAGGGAGTGCACACAGAGATATTTGCATCTGGACTGAAACCCAATTCCGTATCTGTACACACTATGCTTCCCAGTAGTCAAGTCATTCCAGAAGACGCCGAGAAAAATGATACCTCTAATATGAAACACATGGCATACATCTTTAAAACAAAATAGGACTTTTCTGATATAAAAACAAAGCAGCGTAAACAAACAGTAACACTAACCAACTTTAACAATACACCACACTCGTGTGCATGCATTGACGTTAAAACACCTCACGAAAATTATATACTCATGTATCATTTTCAATTGGGTCCATCATATATGAAAAGGCAATGCTACTATACTATGAAACAAAAAATGAAAAAATATTATCCCCAATTATTAATTTTAAATAAACATGGAAACTACATGGTTCATAGCAGACATATTGGTGATTTGGACAACTTAGTGTATAATATAACCATGCAAACATATATCAAACGTACACACTCATTCTGGTATTACTGATGTAATACCTTATGTGGAGCATGAGTCTCGTAACATACGATTTTTCAATCTCCAAAACCACAACAGCAATCTAAAACTACGACTACTTATATGTTCTACTACTTGAACCCTAATCGATGAGTGTACGACATGGTCACGCTTATCATTACAAACGTAACATTGCTTCGACTTAAAAAAGCATTTGCTAATGAGGCAATGCATTTTAACGGTATCAATGTTTCCTAATATCAACACTGCATCATATGAAGCCGTTATTATTTCCACAACACCATTGAACAAAACAAAAAAGTTGAACTGCACGAACCCAGAATAAGCCTGGAAATTTCTGATGGTAGCAGAGCTTCCATGGTGGATTATAAATCTGCTGCAACAAACGAAGGTCCGTTCTTTAAGGGTCACTTTGAAACATGAAAAACCACAAAAACTGGCACATTAGACATTTTAAAGGAGCGTCTTCTTTCAAACTCAACATCACTCAACATACTCCAAGTAGATGGAGTAATGGCGCCAACTTGATCGTAGTTTCGCTGTTCACTTGTCGTGTAAATGAAAACAATGTCGCCCTCGTCGATGAACAAGTATGACAAATTCCGTGTAATCGTGCAATGCTTAATAAAGCGATAAAGCTGAGCCTGGCTGAGTGATGATTAGCACTGTATTCCATGATGCTGATAAATGTTATTGCTTCATTCGTGCATATTACATAAGTGTTAAGGAAATGAAATGGCACGCCTCGTTAATTGCTTGTTTTTCATATCGTTTTTGGTGAGGTTTACGTGCGACGATGTCATTTGATATAACATATTTTATAGAATTCAAATTAATTTATGGTTAATAACTTCAATTATAGGATTTACTTGCTGTGAGCTTGATGGTTCCTTTATTGTCTGCGCACGTTAGGTCCATGGGTGCCTCGCATGCACTCATAGGACTGGCTAGTTCAATTTATGCAGTTTTGCAATTTTTTTGTGGGCCTGTGGCAGTGAGTGTTTGTGAATTTATAAATTTGACGTAAAACTTGTAATGTGTCGTAATTTTGCATTTTTGTTTTAGGGAAGTTGGAGTGACATAATGGGAAGACAGACCATACTCTTGTTATCGTTAATTTGCTGCTCGTTCAGTTATTTATCATTAGGCTTCGCTAGTCACATATTATCAATTATTTTGTTGCGTGTTATTTTAGGTAGGAGTTTCCATTTTAATATGCATTTATTTATTGCTTAGTTTTACTTCCGTGTAAATATTGTCTTATTGTTTTACTCGTACATATTTTAGGGATTTGCAAGCATACACAATCCTTATGCAGGGCTATTTTGTCAGATGTGTTACCTTCTGAGGTCCAGACTGAAGTATTTGGACGATATAATGCATTCTCAGGCCTTGGGTTTATCATTGGGCCGGCAATAGGTGGACATCTAGCGGAGTTACAGCATGGATTTTTCTATGTTTGTTGCATAACCTGCATCATCTTCATGATTAATTTCTGTAAGAAAAAATTATTAATTTTAATATGTGTCAAATATATTGGCATTTGTTGATATACATTAAAAGTATGAAACTATGCAAATGAAGGAAACATTATTATGGTTGCTAGTTCATTTGAACTCAAGTTCAATTTAACACCCTCGAGAAAAATTTTAGTTGAAACTGACCTCTTTTCAACGAGTAATAATCAGCTTGTTGCATGTGTACAATTTTATTGCATCGTAACAAGTAAAAAAACTATTCATGACTAGCTGACCCAAAACTAATTTCAACTGGGACTCTCCTCTAGGTGCCTCCTTATGAAATACATGCATAGTTTTAGTTCAAATCATTGCATTTCATAGGGACTTATTTGATATTCTTGAATGATTCATTGTTACCTCATAAAGTAATAAAAATGCCATCAAACATTTTATGTATGTCTAGTATTATTAACGTTTTTCATATTGAAAGACAGCAAATATCAATGAAAAAATTCATCTCTATTATTGCATACAATTTCTTTTTCAGGTATTACTTTGATCTTTGTGCCAAAAACTACCCACAAACACAAAAATGAAAGCCAAAGCAGAGAAACATCTCTCACCAGAAACATTTTGATGGCAGTAAACCACTTGCGCAAACTGGATTGGTCATTATATTGGGATGCATTTAGTCTTAAATTGATACTTGCTTTTAGTGTATCAATATTATTTGCTAACTATTCACTTACTCTACAAGAACGGTTTGATATGACACCTTCAACAATTGGGTATTCAATATCATTCCAGGTAATCTTTTCCTTTAAATTCTGTAAATCATGATGCATATATTTCAGTAATAATATATATGAATCCAGTTTTTATTTTTCCAAGATAATGAAATTCAACCCATCATACCTTGATAATAGCACCTACTTGAGGTGTTACTATCTCTAAGCAAATTGGGTAACTTAACTTTTTGTGCTCAATTCTGATGAAAAAAGAGCCATTTGTCAGACTGACACTTAAGTACACAAATCAGCTCCAATAAGTTAAGATTTTTATAATGTGGTTTTTGCTTATAATTGTTTTTTAATGAGCACCTAATTTCACATAGGCTTTTATCTACATATTTTAATTAATCCTGTAAGGTGGCCTTCATGCTGGAGGTGAGCAATGTTCATTGTGTTCAAGAGAGAGAAAAATGATGACAATAAGAGTAATTGGGTTGAAGGAAAAGTGATATGTGCAAGTGAAAAGTGTGTACAAAACATCTAGCTTGTCATTATTTTTAAATTGAGACTATATGCTCCATATTTTTCCACATAGTTCATAAAAAAGATTTCTTTGATTTACCTGATCTGCCATCTATTTATTGTTTTTCAATCCTGGTTACTCCTCACATATGTAGTTGTTTCTTTGTGGTATGAAGTCTGCCTTGCTCAAAAACCCCAGACAAACATGTAAAAAATAGTTCTAGGCTCTCATTTGGTCTAGCTAATTATGTTTCTTATCACATTTTAGGTTTGTGTTGACAGATGCCATATTTTCCACAATAGCAGTTATTTTATGAATAGATTCAGTCTTTCCCTTTCATTAATATCAATTTAAAAAGAAAAAAAGCATAATGAAAGGTTGAACAAGTTTGGTCACAAATACTTGCTGCAAATTACTAGGGTGATAAAACACAAATGTTGAAACAATAATAATAATGACTATTAGGCAAAATTAGAGCCATAAGGCCCTCTCTTACATTTAACCTTTAAGCATTACAAACATCCATGCCCAAGGCTGGATTCAAACTCGTGACCCTTGGGTCAGCAGACGAGCACGTCCACCAAGCTAACCCAGCCCGGCCATTAATTTCGCCCATCACGCCGTTCCAGTCCTCCATCACTGTTAAGTGTTTTCCTCCAGGACCTCAATCATTTCCTCTAGTCGGTAATACACACTGTCCTTCTCCCTATGATTACTTGTCGGCATATAAACCAGAATTTGAACCACATTCACAGGTTCTGCTTTAGCCTCTATTAATAATATTCCATCATTCACCTGCTCTGTGTACCACTTTTCTTCCTACTTTTTTGCTTAGTACTACTGCTACACCATGCTCTTCCCCTCTGCTGAATAACTCAAAGTATAATAATATATATATATATATAATAAGTCTCACTAAATCCCCACTATCCTTCCATATCACATCACACAAGGGGGTAGCATATCAATATTTCCCCACTCCATCTCCTGTTTGATGATTTCTAACTTTCCTGTCATCTTCGTCACAACATTCCAAGTCTTTATTCTGACACTTGCGTTCCTCCTCTGATTCTTCTTTTCTGCTGCTGTGGATTTGTCTAGGCAAGGATTTCATGTGATGATGACCTCGGAGGCCTTGCTTCCCCCACTGCCAAGCATGACACCTGCCACTTTGGGCTGGTCCCTTTAGTTGCTAGGATAAGCTATATGGCAGTAAAATATACAGTGAACCCTGCCTTATCAGCCACCTCCATTCAGCTGTCACCTCCTTAAGCGACCACTTTTTCCTGGAACTTTCCACGGCCAGCAGCCAACATTTACTTTGCCAGGGACAACCTTTTCTTTCAAAAACATATTTTGGGTTATGCTCAGGGAGTTATGCATTATCTTCTATTTTTAAAATCTCGTGCAGTGTTAGTGTCTTGTACAGGCTACTTCCACCTCCTTGAGAAGCAAAAGACAACTCGAATATCCTAAATGTACGAAACAACACTCCCTGCTATCATAACATCACACTGTCTACTGTGAAGTTCTTTTTTCTGCCACTGAACGCAACCAAGAGGTAACAAAATGCCTCTAAACTAAGGAATAATGCGGACCTTAAAATTGCAGTACAGAACGAGGGTTCTTAGGTCCCTCATCTCTAAAATGGACAAGACAGTATTTTGGAGCTCTTGAAGTTCGTCATTGCAGGATGTGTCGTATCATGGCTGAAAACATCTTGGAATGCAGTACAAGCAAGCACTCAAAAAGTGCTTTCAGAAATGTGGAGTAATTTATTGGAAAGAGGAGGTCATGCCTCATAAATCGTTATGTAACAAATCACTATATAAAAAATCATTATATTAAGCATGTGAACTGCATGACAATGCTGCATAAAGCCAACTGACATGTATCTTATTTTTCTTAGAAATAAATTCAACGAATGATGGAAGTTATGACAATCCATCGATAAACCTCAATGAGGGACTGAAGAATCTCCACCAAATTCAGTTTGTTGGTCAAATGTTTGACAAGATATTTGGGAAGTGAACCTCCAACACATTAGAGAAATTGATAAATTCATTTGAATGTTGTAAATCTAAGAAAAAATGCATTAATTCAAAATAAATGCCAGTGAAAGAATATTGAATAAGGGCAATAATTTATACAGAAAATAATGTAAGCATTTTTTATATTCCAGAAAATAATTCATTAAATTATTAAATAAAATAAATTTATTTTAATTATTTAATTAATTTATTAAATAAGTTAAAATTATGATTCTCTAGGAATATGTGAAGTATCTATTATTGCCAAATAAAATGTATTGAATTCTTTTTGAAAATGTATTTCTTAGGTCTCTGGAGATCCTAGGTTGCTACTCGGAGTGCTAAGATAAAATATTACATAAAAATTAAATTTGGGCACAATAAATTAGATGAATAAAAATTTTATGATCACTCTTTGTGGAACATCCCTCTTAGGTTAGATTGTTAAGCCAAGGATGCCTCAGTCCACTATTATTTTCACTGTATATCAATGATTGTGAGTTAGCACTAAACAATTGCAAGCATCAACTGCATGTGGATGATCTGCAAATTTACCTGCATTCTACCATCATCTTATCGCCTGGTGGAAAACTAATTTTTTAAGCAATAATCCTCGCAAGTCACAAGCAATCATAGTTGGATACCCAACAATTTTAGCACCAATACAGAAAAAACAACTTCCATCTCTACATATTGGAGATACTCCAATTCCATTTTATGGTGGTTAGAAACTTTGGCTTAATGTTAGACAAATATCTCTCCTGGTCATCTTGTGTAATTAAAATATGCAAAACTGTAAGTCTTTATATCATGTACTAAAACTGAAATGTCATCCCTACATCTTTAAAGAAACAATTAGTGTCCACCTTAATACAACTCCACTTTGATTATGCTGATGTAGCATACCAAGTTCTCTCTCAAGAATAATCATTTAATCTTCAGTGTTCCCTCAATGAATTCTTTAGGCTCATCTTTAATCTCCACATATCAGATCACCTTATCAATTACATAAATAAACTTGGTTGACTTAAACTTGACTCTCGAAGCCTACTGCATACTTCATCTCTAGTTTATTTAATGCTGAACACAAAAACACCTCAGTACCTTACATACAACTTTCGAAGTCTTGATACAATATATATTACAAAAATGCGAGGTAACGACAAACTTGTTATTCCCCATCACAAAAAGCCATATGTAATAAGACATTTATGCCAAGAGTGGAATAAAATCAAGTCAGCTACGACAAAAGTACCTTCACTGCATTTGTTTAGATGGGCAGTGTATAAGACACGTCTCTCAGCAAAACAATTAGAATGGCAAAATATTCTTTGCAGTATATATATGAAAATAACAATATGTATACTCATATGTTGTTCAGCACTAAGTATGTACTAATACTGTACAAGTAACACCTTGCATTTTTTATATTCTAATAACTTTATATTTTGTTGTCATTATTATATATTGTTATGATAATATATTATTATTAATATGTTATTTTTATATATTTTTATTATTATGTATCTTTTGCTAAGGGGCATGGTAGTCCAGTGGGTAGAGTGCTAGACTACTGACCAGATGGCCCGAGTTCGATTCTGGGTGATGCCTTTCAGCACTCTCAGCTTTACCCAAGCTGTGTGATTTTTCAGAAACCAGGTCATCCTGGGAAACTGCTGGTGGCAGAGGGAAAAGAACTTGACCCCCTATCCAGATGTATGTATTTCACATGACGTTGGTCTTAGTACTGGGTGAGCTCTACCCTTGCCTATCAAACCAACCATCGGGTTGATTACTGTGGTTTGCTATTTTTGCTATCACATACTTTGACATAACTTGTTTTTTTTGTTTCATTTCATTGCATAAGCATACACAACACAATTAAGAAACCATTCAACAGCTACACAACATTGACCATTCTCCATAGGTTTCGCAGGTTTTTCACACCTCCCTTCCTGTGTGCATGTTTTCCTGCTGAGGTTTTTTTCTATGAATAAGTTCCCACGAATTTTCAAATCTGTTTCACACGTAAATTCACAATTTTTCAATACCAGACTTCTAAATTTTGTATTATAAAATTTCATATACATATTTGTAAGTAATTAAGTAATGTAAAAGTGTATTTATGAAATTGTACCTTATACTTTATATGCATTTGATGAGAGATTAGATGGAAGACGGGACAATTATAGTAACAATCTCACCCCAATCACAACAACTTTTTATTTAAGGTGTTAATACAAGGGCAGGTAAATTTTGCAATATTGAGGAAAGTAAAACAGTTAATAAAATCATATTAACCCTTTTACCACCTGTGTGTCGATCTGTTGGCTCACTTTGTTTACGTTGATTAATGTGCCTAAATGACAAAATTAACTATAAACAATAGAAAGGAGACAATAAAAAAATCCGCCCAATAAATATCACCAAAATTGACTTAAATATGAACTTCATTATTTTAGATTAAGTACTTCTATTAAGGTGAAAACAAACCTTTTTCTAACTTCATGGCATGAGTTTGCAGTTTTGGTACAGGCTACCTGCAAGAGACCTGCAGCGATGGGTTAATATTTTAACACAATTAAGGTTAAGCCTGGATTAGTGTTCAAATTCAAATTGCTATTATTTTGTTCATTACCGATGGCATGGCAATGTAATAAGAAATCAGATTTGAAAAAAAATTGAGATTCTGATTCAAGGAAAAGAGGATTCATCCCATCACATATTATATTATATGTATTCATTATACAGTCTCTAGTTATTTTTTTGTTTTTGCAACATCATTTAGGCACCAAATTCACAAATTGGGAACTTATATCCATTAAAACAGTTGGCATAGGAAAATTACCTATTCTCAAAACATTCTAAACTTATTTTTGTTAATTTGTGAAAATATTTTTTCTCCCACAATTATGTTTTTCATTTAAAACCAAAAATGGATCGGGCTGCTTCAATAAACACTGCTCTTATGCTTGCACTATCCCGTCATCACAGTAATCAACCCGATGGACGGTATGGTAGCTGAGGATAGAGCTCACTTAAGTACTAAGCCTAATGGCGTGTGAAATTTACACATCTAGGTAGTGGGGCCAGTTCCTTTCCCTGTGCCGCCTGTGATTTCCTAGGATGACCTGGTA
>LYUA01000223.1:2418722-2433358 GCA_002093875.1 Calopteryx splendens | reverse complement strand
CTTTTTTTTTTTCGTTACGTTTCACGAAATCGAGAAGTCGCCCAGAAATATTCGGGGTTCGGTCGTGATGCCAAAAAGCGACGGCCGCCGTGGTATTGATTATAAATGTTTCCAGTTGCTCCCCTTTAATCACGCTATTAAAACCTGAAGCAATGCTCGCCCGCGCGTCTTTTCCTTCCAATCCCGAACTGGTGAGCAGCGGTGATTCCGTGAGCAGATCGCAACTCCACGCGCTCCGTGAAGGAATATTTCCTAAAGTGAAAATTGCGCTTAAAATTGGTCCAGGAATAACTCAATAGCACATTGCCGAAACGCGTGCAGCCGTTAAAACGGTATTTCTAGGTTCCTCAACAATGGCTATCAGAATTCCCTATGAGCCTGAATTACCTAAGTAGTTACTTACTCTGTAAGCCACTAATGTACCTAAGTATAAACGGTAAAAGGTGAACTTAGAGAAAGTTTTCCATTTACCCTGCAAGTGCACCAATGTAGCATTCAGATCAGACCTAAAATTACCAAGTTAAAATTAATATTTTATTTTAACCAGTCTTTGAGACGCTACTACAGCCAGTAAAACGTGACGGGAATCGAGCAAGCTATATTTTATAAAAGAAGATGACCTACACTATATCGAAAGATTTCCATGCATCTTCGGGCTACTTCGAATTAATACAATAATTGTGTTGCATAAATCGGTAATTCATCAAGTTGATAAATTAATATAACTAGTTTAAATGTTTAGTATAACACCTAGTTGACAGGCATACTAAAAGAAACGATTACAACAAAATTTTGTGTTTTGTTTCGAAGCCATGCGTGTGAGTTATCTAATGTTAAGATCTTGACTGGAAAAGTGAACATTACCTTGGCCTGGATACAAAAAGAAAAGTGGTCAAAACATACTACTAAGGTACCTAAGTCTAAAAAAATAGTTAATGGGACAAAAATCACGATTCGGGGTAGGAAAAGTCAATTAAATATTGCTTTGCGTTATTTCAGGAATCATACACCCTTTTGCAAAATCTCACTATACTACCCTTCCCTTTTTATTCTTCTACCACCTATTACGCACTCATACCTCTTTTTACGCGTGCTCTTTTACTATTGAGACTTCTAAAATTCCTCGTATTGAGAGCCCATCGGCCGAATTCACCCACGACTTTCTCGGTCGATCCCTTAGTCTCCCCCTCGTTCGACCCCCATTTACTGTTCTCTCAAATGGATCGAATATATATTTTCTATGACTCTGCCTTGAGGGCGACTGTGAGAATGCCTATGGTTTACTGAGACTAATCAGGGCGTGGTCTTTTGAGTATAAAATGAAGAATTTTCAACTTTGAAACGATATATAAGATTGAAAAATTCAAATTCCATTAGTCAGTTTGGGAGGATATTTTAAGGGATAGGAGTGTATAGCACCGGTTAAGTTTCCAACCGCAGAGTATCCATATCTATATATCCGCACAAAAAAACAGTTATGAGGGAGGCATTTCCTTAACTGACTCCATGAAATTTGCATTTTGCGATTGGAATCAATAGACGGGAAGATACTATTGCTATTTTAGAGCTTGGTAAATCGATTATCACTTTGGATATTTGCGAAAAATAACGTCATCCCTTGTAGAAAATAAATAAAAATATAGTTAACACTGTAGATGTTAATGCATAGATCGATAGATGAACAACGAGGACGATACATATTTCTAAATTTAAAGAACGCTAATTCAATCTTTTAAATTAAAAAAATTACACTGCACGGATGCCGTACGAGGATTTAGAATTCTAGGCCCTTAGCGGCTGTAGTTGCGAAGCTGTCCAATTAGCGAGCATGACGCCTCTACATGCTTGTTGCCCCTAGAAGCGCGATGCCCCTAGGGGCACGAAATGCCAAGCGGCCACCTCGTTCACCTAAACCCGGCATTCGTATCTGGCTGGAGGCAGGGCCACTACAGTGAAGTCATCCAAATAAATTTAATGCCATCACTGTATTTCGCGATGCTCGACAGGCGGGCATGTTACGCCGTTCCTCTAATTCCCACGACGGGAACGATTTTGATGCGGTAAAGTTGCCAATCCAAAATATCACACGCGGAACAAATACAAATATTTTATCGGCGTTAAAATTTGATATAACGGGTTATGCTACGAGGAACTTAGCAAAGGCGCCTGCGGTCTTAAAACGCAACGTGCAATACATACGCGTGTTTGTCGGTTGCATACCCCTTCGAAATTATGTTGCCGACGCGACGACGCGTCGCGACGCATTGATACATGACTGGAAGGGAACTGTTCCTGGCTTAGCATAGTGGAAGCCTTTCATTGTGACATACAATTAAGTGCAGAAAACTCACGGCAATTCCGCGTATACATTTTATCTACGACTTAGGTTCTGTTTAAGAGTGACATCTTCACGTGATTAGGTAGAGGATATTCCATCCTTATATTTATCATCCTTATATTTATCATCTTTATATTACCTGATACTGCGGTGGATGTAGAAGGGCAAGGTTGTGGAGAGGTAGGGGAGTCAGTCAAAACACAATCAACGGAACATATTTCGACAAACTCCCCTTCCGCGTCTTCCCCTTCCACCTCTTACCCTACCAAACCATCAGTTTCTGCCCCCACTTGAGGGTGTGAGTACAATGGTCTATTTCCTGTATGTAATCTCCCAAAGGCGTCAATCTGAAATGGAAACTATATCGCAAATAATTTTGTGGAATTGCTTTGTTTTCTTTCTTTTTACAATTTAATTTTAATTACTTACGACATCACCTCGAGGAAAGGCAATTAACAATAAAATAATCTAGATATATATATATATTCCTCAACCCACTTTTCAATTATTAATTTCAATTAAAAGGTCTGTTCGAAAGCCTATACACTTCGTAGAATAAAGATGAGACTGCATTACTCGTGTCCATGTTGGGTAAAGATAAATACCTACTCTTTTGGAAACATAACATTTTTAATTTGCTCACTGCAGAGAAATTAGGGTTTCCAGGTTTCATCTCTAAACTTTTTCCGCTCCTCCAGCGGAATAAAATATGAGCGATGCTGATACCATTCGGAGAGAGATCCGCCACCGAGGTAAATGCTTCTTTTATGCGTTCCTTCGGACCGGGCAGTCATCTCCTCCTTGCTTCTTATCGCCTCAATTTCCCTGCTCCTCCTCCGCACCCTACCTTGAACAAATGAAACAATTCCTCGACTCGGGGAACGATAAAAACTTTTAATCGCATTAAACTCTCCAGAATAATCTCGAGCAATAGGGAGGGATAGAGATCGGAGGGATTGGGGCAGGAGGCGGAGGGATGAGGATGAGGATGAGCGCATCGAATTCCACTGCCCATTTTTCCTGACCATCCGAGCAGCGCAGAGAGAGAATAGGGGAGAAAGAGAGAGGGAGGAGGAGGGATGGAGCCGGCTCCTGGAATCCCTATTTTAACAATCCCCCACAATCGAAAAGCATTCCCTCGGGGGCATAGGAAGAGGAAAGTCCTTCGTGGAGCCTTTTGGCTCGAGGAGCCGCGGCAAGAACTAAATCAGAGAAACCCCGATTCCATTATATTATTGCCACCCGTCCCTCTCCTTCTCATATTATTATGAGCATTTGTTCTCACCCCTGTCCCCACCGCCAGGGTTGAACCTGATAACGCTAACAACCATCTGGTAAAAAGAGAGGTTGAAAAAAAATTCTACCGGATGACGATGAGATGTATTATTTTTTTCAGCTAGATAAAGATAAGAAATGTTTTCGCAAATTAATTAAAAATAATAGTTAAGGTATTACATTGTACAGGCGAGGGCATATGATTACAGGTAATTTATAAGGTCATATATTTTTCTTTTTTTCCACTTTTGCATCAATTTGTTCGTATTTTGGATCGATGGAAACGCTGGGGGCGAATGGTGCGTTGGCGTATACCAAGCTGGATTGTATTTTTCTTTTTGTGCAATTAAGTAAATTTTTAAATCTCTAAAAATAATCCCAGACATATACATATGATCAGATATGTCTTAAATGTGGCATATATATTAGCCAGAAGTGTATTAAATATTCAATTTATTTATCAAAACTTGGAATAATTTGAAATATTTACGTCATTCGATCAAAATATGAACTAAAGGGAATCTATATCTGAAACTTATCCAATTGACTTGTTTTATTCGGTTGTAGCAAAATATGTTGAATAATTTTCACTAACAGAAAATGTTAGATTTAAATACTTGTGTGAGATCAAATTTTGGAAACAGATTTGATTGACAAAATACATTGCATAATAATATATACGGCATTTAATATTTTCATATGCTTAGATAGCATCTATAAAAGACATTTGTAGAATGCTTGTACTAATTTATAAAACAAATGATCACTTTGTGTCTTGAAAATAACATTTTGAGGAAAACATAATATGGTAAAAAAATACGTACAATTGTTTGTAGAAATGTTTGAAAATATTTAGCTACATTAAAAAAAAACTTATTTAGTTTATATTTACCATTTTCATTTGCGTAGTATACATAACTGTGAACAAATAATGAGCTAAATTAGAACTATAAACGCTATCAGAAATATTAATTTCCCATTTCAGCAATCTTCATATCTCATCTGAAACCTACTAGCAAAATTTTCGATATATGCGAAGGTAGCAATTTTTTACTTGTAGTTCCTTAGAAACCTACCAATAAAAAGACCAAAGGGGGGTTTTAGCTAAAGTTACTCCTGCATCACTCAGCTGTTGCCTGTCATGGTAAAAAAAACCTCAAAAGTGTCCCTTCCTTTCGATTTCATTTTGATATTCATTCGTACAGAAATCTTTCGCGCTATTGTCGGAATTTTGGCATCATCGAAAATTGTTTTAAAATTAAAAGGATGATTCAGTTTCCACTCCAATTAGTGGAGGCGGTTTAGGGATTCCGAAAGCGGGATGAATGAGTGAGCCGAAAGATATTTTGGAGGATACCAAAGGGATTAGAGGAATGAGGAAGAAAACAAAGAGCCAAGGAGCAGAGAAGAGAGGGTTGGAGAGATAAGGGTAAACATTAAACTCAAATAAATCACTTAATTTTCTATCTAGCGATGCAGCCTTTTTCTGCCACATCTTTAATGACCATTTTCTCTTCATTACCATTTCGGCAATTCTTATCAACTAAAAGAATTTGCTGCATTCTTCCTAAGCAAAAGAATGGTAGCAATAAGGATCAAGTTGGTATAGATTTAGTGAAATTCAGTGGGGGCTGGTCATCTGCCCTTGTCAAATTAATTTAAACGTTGAGTCAAATGTGCAAATAAAAATTTAACGGAATAGAAAATGTACTTACCACCACTTGAGCTTTTTAATTGAGCTCCATTGGATGATTGTTTGTTCATAACCAAAGGGAAGGATATTTCATGCATGATGCAAAGTCGATTATTTACCATGTAAATTTATATGATGCAAAATCACTTAAGATTCAAAATAATTACATAAGCAATCGAAGCAAATATATCTTATTCATGAATTCTGACAAAACTGAGTTATTTGAGACAATTGAGACAAAAAACTTTATGAAATTTTCTATTCCCTAATTTGATAAATAATATGCCTGAACATCTACAATCGTTAAAAAGCATTAGTAAAGTGAAGATAAAAGTTGAATACTGGCAATTGAAGGAGACAAAGAACTTATATTTTTTTTGTTTTTTTTCCTATTCTTACTGTACAAATTCGCGCACTAACTATATGTGCGTAATAATTACTGTAACACTAACTGCTGTACTACGTCTCTACAATTTATGATATGTGATTCTTCACTATATTATTTTTTTGTACACCCCTACTGTACAGTATTTAAATGATACTTTCTTCTGACAAGTCTTATGGCTTAAGAGAACCGGTATCGTCATTATTATTTGAGTGAAAATGTTCGGGCTTGGGTGAATTCTTTTCGGGATAATTTTTATTTGAAATTAAGATCTGTGAAAAATCTTACAATGACAACTAGAATACTACGTCACCAACGATACGCAAAGGGGGTTAGGTAGGGAGGATTGCGAGGTTAGGTAACGGAGCCGACGAACGAAGAAAAAATGGGAAGAAGAGCGAGGCAAGATGCGAGGGGAGGCGGTGATGAGAAGGGGAGACGTGTCAAGTGGTCCATTCAGTTAGCTTACGGCCTATCCTTTTTGTCCACATCTCGACGCACTAAAGAGTCCAGGTGCCAGTTTTTTTCGAAGGCATCGAACGTGTTTCCTCTCTTCTCCCACTCCCTTCCCCCACACCCTATCCACCACCGCTAACCCTTCCTTCCCTCCCAGAACCACCCATCCTCCAACCCCCCATCCCGCATCCTCCCCACCCTCTTTCCCCCTCTCCCATCGAGTTTTTCGCGGAATCTGCCTTGTCCACGAAGGTCCTGAATGAATGGGCGAATAAATGGCGCGTGGAATGAACTAATCCGGTCGGAGGATAAACGTTTCTGCACGGTGCGGAAGCCACTCCGAAGGTGTTGAAGGTTTAGGATGCCCGGCGGCAACAAGACACGAGGGAGGGTATGGCAGCGTGGGTAACAAATTAAGCGGTTGGCGTCGCCTCCCTTGCGTAAAAATAACACGGCTGCCGCTTCGCCCCGGCAGTTTTGACGGAAGCTCCCCCTTCTCATTTATTTACTTACTAATGAGGGCCAACGGTTGGTCGTTAATGTAGCATTCTTACTATCTACTGAGGTAAATCATTTCGTAACGCTCTCTGTCGGCATGGCCATACAGGAAATTGGGGCGGATTACAAGACATTAAAAAAATAAGGGCCGGAAAAAAGCCGGACCAATGAATTATGCAGTCCACAAATGAATGTTTTCCAAACTATAGCGACTGGCCAGATTTAAATAAGTAGTATGAAGACGCCGTTACTTACGTAGTTGTCAGCATTCTCGAAATAGGGTCTTTTTGTAAGATTCGGGAGACATTAGGCTGTTCACCTTAAAAATCCATTTATTCACGACATTGAATGTAGCCATATCTTGCTCCCGAGCTCTGGATCAAGAAATAAACAATTAACAGGGATGTTCTAGAGTTCATGTATGTCATTAAAGAACAGCTATTGATGTAGGGAGACCCGAATCAAGGAGAGAATATATATGGAAGAGATAAACCTCTGTATTTTCTTATTATATATCAAAATATATCTCCCCTTTATAGGACACTTCTATTTTTCCATGGCTGTTGTAACGATTTCATGCCACGCACCCTCGCGAGGCTTGCACGATAGCGTGCAGATATAAATGCACTGTATAATTCCAAACCAAAAAGGAAGGATTGGCTGCCACTTTACGCATTTACCACTCTCGTAGTCTCCTAGATACTTTTAAATAATACTTCGAAAACAATACATAATCCTTTCGAAACGAATAAATGATCTCGCTTATGGAGTTTTCGAGCCGCACTCATTGTTGGCTAACTTACGAGTCATTTCAACTTCCCTCGACGACCCCTCGGCGTCTCCTGAGAATATAAACTCGCCGTTACGATGTGGTTAGCATCTTAATTACCAACATGGTTGGTAATGGCTGCCTGGCTGCTTGAAGAATGCTACGAATTCCATAACTCCGTTTAAGTGAAACTCATCCATTACAACGTTATCCACGCAAGCTGCGGGCTTGGTTAGTCTGCTGGTAAACGCTTTCGTCTTCCAACGCAAAGTTTTCGGTTTTGACTCTCGCGTGGGGAATGTTTTTTGTGAAAAACTCTGGCTGGTGGCAGGTCCCCTGGGAATCCTGATTATGAGCCAAGAGTGGCTCATCTGGAGTCCAGGGATCGGTGAGCCATCAGGAAATCTCAGAGGGAAAAAAATATGTGCATCAAAGAGTTAATTCAGCTATTTAGACAGATCATTTCCGCGAGCGTTGTCAAGCGGATAGGGATTACGAAATTGTTTCGACGTCTCCAAATATTTTCAACGAGGAATGGGGAAAAAATCTACAAAATAAGACAAACCACAGTCGAACAAAGTCCGATTGCGTAAGGCACTGGGAAAATTGGCAATCTCATGTTCAAATTGGAGAGAAAACAGCTAAGGATAATAGAAAGAGTTCGAATTTCTCCTCACAATGGACAACAAATTAGTGCTGCTGCTCGTGTATCCCTCGGTTGAATTCAAGGGATTCGCAAGTTTTTAAACTGGTATCCCGGCTACCACTCGAGTGCTGTTGGAGAGCTCTACAAATACATCCATCCATCCATGACACACTAGGCGCCTCTCGTTGGGATGCGGCTGGTATTGATTTTCCCTCCACTCACATTCTTCCCATTCATTCCTTCCTGTGTTTACTCCCTAACCTATCATTAATTATTGTGCGAGTGAGTAATCAAACGTCTTCTCCGGAGGCAAGTCTTCTGTGTTTCCTCTGGTTCTCTTATGTCAACTATAAGTGCCCATCAATTTTATTTTCCTCTTTATCGTTCCTCATACGTGGATGCTAGTTCTTTCCTTTCTTTTCCGGTTATCCTTTTCTTGCCGCGTCATTCGGTTTCCCTCTTGGAACTTTTTTCTCAATAGTCCTTGTCAGAATAAGACACTCAACTTCTCTTGATATTTAATAAATTCATATTTTACTCTCGTCACCATATATATAGTATAAGATTATTCTTTCTTCCTACTGATGAAGGTGGTTGTGCAACAACCGATAATTCAAGTGAGTTTTACTTTTCTTTTGTGTCGCCACATTTAAAAGGCTTGAAACTGTTTTATATATATGTGCACACACTTAGTTAGATCTTCGGTCATAATTGTCCAGAAAATTGTCCCAGCTATTGTAAACTGTGCAATTATTTATTTTAAGGGGTTGTTTTTACATCCAATTGCTAAAATTTTAGTTCCATAAGTAGACCATTGAGTTCGATCCGGAGGTTTAATTTTTTTAAATTATTTGCCTTCATGATAACGTTTTGAAACTTTTACTGCCATAAAAATAAGGTTTGAAGATACTAATTCCGAGAGGTTTATGTGTCTATTTGTTGTCTGTCTCGTCTACTTAAGGTTATTCACGCCGAGCCCGTTGAATAAAAATAATGATAACTCGTTGATTTCATTTGGTATTTCAACTAGTATAATATATAATCTATTATTTAATATTTATTGAAATGGAGTCAGAAGATGATCCCGGCAGCAAAGAGGATTTGAGAGAGGCGAGGCCCGATATTCCCCTTCGACGTCACGAAATGTTTAAATCTCATGTTATTTTGGCCCGCAAGCCCCGGTTCCAGAGGGCGTCTCCGTTAATATTCCATCCAGCAAATAGATCTTTTTTTAGTTCTTTGCAATTCATCTAGCCTTATTTACTGTACAAGATTTTGCGTTTAACATGCTTTCCCGAATAATGTTGCCATTTCATTTTCGCTAACGCTATTAGGAAAAAAATTGGAATCGCAAAAATCCGCAGGAAGACCTTATCAACAGCATGAATCTTTATTATCAGTCAAAATATGTATGGGGATAACATAGAACCATAATTTACCCCACTAGTTGAAGATTAACTTAATGAACCCATAGCAATCGAAGGTAGCAAGGTAGGTCATTGTATTGAATTGACCGTTAATATTGGAAATATGTATGGATTTTTATCTTAGAGAGGATATTATGATTCTAATCATTTTCGTTTGTATTTTTTGTTGCTACTACTGGGAAATGGCCGTTGTAAAATCGAATCAAAAAGAACTGTTAAAATAAACGGTTTTGTGAAAGAAACAGTATTGTGCAATTAATGCTCCTGGAATGTAAGATAACTCTTCTTGAGATATAAAATCATCCTTTAATCGCGTAACAACAATCACCATATAGACAGCACGTTTAGTAACGTCTAAATGACGGTAACACACATCACGCGTTCTATTTAAAAACTGTGCAGCACAAAAAAGCATTTAGAATTTCAATGGAAGTGGATTCTTCGTCAAATAAGCAGCAAGGTAGTCAGCGGCTTTGAAGCATTCAGAGTGCGTCTAACTTACAAGGAAAAAAGAATAGTAACTTGCAAATGAAAAAAAATTCTCATAGGTAACTGACTGAAGGAGCTTATAGCTTAATTTGAAAATATCTCTGCAGAATAGCTATGAAATCAGTTTTCCCTTTTTATGGGTGTCTCTCTTTAAGTTAATTATTAATACTATCGTTACGATGCATAGGTAACTAACTGATTGAAATTTAAAACTTTGGAGAATGTCACAGTCTAAAAATCAATCGCCTACGCCAGGATTCGATTCCGGATGCCTCGATTTCCGACCAAGTACTATGGCACATTAAGCAACCCAGGCGTCCTCTTACACTGTAAAACTGACTTGTTTGCTCGGTCGGTAGTTCTTGCTACATTAAACGAAGGACGTGGGTACGAACCCCTGGCCTCCATATTTATATAGTTTAACACTAAATGCCTTAGGAATACGTGCCATTTTCAAGTACTGAATGTTAATAGGATGGACTAATGCGATAAGACTTCAGTCGTAAGTGATCTCGGAACAGTGAATTGGCATTACCGTCCTTAAATTTAAAAAAAACCTTAAGTTGTCACATCTAAACCTAAAGGAAATATTGCAATCTGATATTTGGAGGAATGTAAAACAACTATGATCAGTGCTCGAGAAGACGAATCTCAAAGTTCTCCGGGTGTTTCATTTCACGCGACCCATTCTCCCTTTCGTTCCATTTTTTGATCGCTACAAGGGTTTCCCAAAAAGGTCCTTTAAGACAGGAATTCAAAATGAGGTACCCGTTTCCCTTCAGCTTCGAACTTTATTTTCTCTTCTCCCTCCTCTTTCCGTTTTGAGGAAGCCTCCGACTTCATTGCTAAAGTTTCCCCTTCGAATCCGCCCACACCAGGATCCCTTTTGAAAACGCGGCCCTCTCTGCACTAGTGATGAGGGAGATCGGTGAAGGCATCCCAATAAATACTCGTAAGCTTGAGCATTTATAAGTTTTTTTATGCGAAGGTTATTGAGTTGCACCGCAACAGAACCCCAACCACTCTCCTTTCACCAATTCTCCTCTCCTAGCATACGACGAACTGCCGTTATTGGTTCGCGATAAAAAATGTTGCCCCGGTAGGCACCGTGAGACCCGGTCCAACCTCCGCTGTAATTTTGCTGGACAAACGAATTAATCTTTCGCCTTTGAATAATCAAAGAAATTACATGACAGCTGGAAGATTATTTTTTTTCTTTCGTCTGGGATTCACTTCTCGTGGGGAATCTATCCACGCGAAGTTTCTCGTGAGAAGAATAAAACGTTCGGAGAAACTTTTATCGCCATGTGCCGAAGAAGAAGGAGATCGAGAAATATATGCTCGACGGGAATGCATTTATTAGAATGAGTAACGGATCTGCGGATCCATCTCATTTGTCGGGATAAGAATCAGGAAAACTTTTCACCACCAACCAGGGTTATCAGTCAATCATCTTGTCGAATTTCCCAACTCGATTTTCCAATCTGATATCCTCACCTTGACTACATTTTTCTTCCCATTTTTACTTCCATCATTAAATTTTTCCATCCCGCATCACATTGGAAGTCGAGGCGACAGCGAGAAAAGAGGGGAAACTGACTGCCGAACAGACCGATATCAAGAATTCTTTCCCCATTTTTCCCATTCGTAATCCCAACACTAGAAAACATCACGTACGACAATGCGAACTTCTAGTAAATAAAAGTGTGCGTAATGATAATTAATTATCATCAATTATATCAATGGCTGGTGGCTCGACACCTCCTGCCATAGGGCCCCGTGGCGGGCTTCAGGGAAA
This sequence comes from Calopteryx splendens, assembly GCA_002093875.1. NCBI lineage: Eukaryota > Metazoa > Arthropoda > Insecta > Odonata > Calopterygidae > Calopteryx > Calopteryx splendens. The sequence goes on along the minus strand of LYUA01000223.1, from coordinate 2,421,584 downwards.
GATGTAAATGTTCCTTTTTGCAATCCACAGCCTTCCTCTGTAGTTCCTCCTGTTCACGGTGTCATCAACGATAGACTTGAGAAAGCTACCGATCTCAAACTTGTCCGATGGGTTTATCCAGGTTCTTGAAATTGCTTTCCTTGGAATTCTTTCATCGACTTCCCATTGTTGAGCTACTTCGTAAATTATTCGATCTGGCATTCTTCTGCCACTCTACAACCATTCCTTTCCTCTGTTGCTTCACAGAGGATCACGTAAGTGGTGATGAACTACATAAAAAGTGGGAAACAAGTGGTAACCACATAAAATAGAGGGAAACTCACTATCTCTAATTGAAAAATTTCGGATCCAAATTTTCGTATTCCACTTCTTCTAGCATTTGGCTGTTCAATTTCATAGTTGCGTCACCTTCCATCGCTCTGTTACGCACTACACCATCATCATATTCATTTTGTTGTTGATCATCTCCTGGCTGTCCTTAGTCATAACCATTTTTAAGTAAAAAATTGCCATCTTCAGTTCCTCTTCTTTTTCTGTCACGCTTTTATACTGTAGGATTAAAATGCAATGACTAGTGCTTTTGTGGATACCCATTCCTTTTTCTCTAAAGTCATGCATTATTTTCTTGGTGTAAACGTTTGAAGATGAGAAGATCTCGCATCCTTGCCTACTAATTGCTTTATTCAGGCTCCTTCACTGCCGAGTTCAGTCTGAAGTACCATTCCAATTTTTTTTACACAGTCTATCACTTTTCCACCGCGGGCCACTCCTTTATCCGTCAGGATAGGTAGCCTTCTTTTCCAGTCGATAATAATAATGCTTTTATTCCAAATCCACGAGTGGGGGAAGAGTCTTGTGTTTCGACCCATTCCCTTCTCAGTATAAATTTTAAGATTAAAAGGACTTTTCTAATGCGACTCCTTTCACGTATCCAAAGCAGTCCTCATCACAAAATTCGTCTGCTTTCATTTTATCCCTCTGTTGATGATTTTTGTAAGCACCTTTTAGGTGAGCGGAGTCAAGCTAACAGCCCGAATTCTTAATATTTATTTTCCCTTTCCTTTTTGGAAACATCAACTCACTAATTCGTTCTTCTGAAAGAAAATACAGATGTATTTTCTTCTTTGATTCAAGAAATCTCTCCGTCATATATAATTAGTTCCGAAGCGATGCAATTGATCCTTCAAGAGATATTTACGTACAATACCGTTCATCGAATTTTTCCCTCGTGATCTCTGTTTGCGTCTTCACCATCATCATTTCCTTCTTCAATTATTTTCTACTGAGCTCTATTCCGCTTTATGGTCGTTCCAAATGCTACATTATTCTTTATCTTTACCTAATAAACAAAAAATCGTAAGAGGGAAATTACAGACGGTGAAATCTTAATGGACATTTTTTAAACCCATTTCATCTTTTTAATTCTTCTCATCTCATTTCTTTTTTTTCAATTATGGTAAGGAAACAGATTTCCTCGTGCAATTCCAAACCTATAGATCCGTTTTTCCGCATAATTTCCGGGAACTGAATCTAAAATATAAATGACTTCTGTCGTCTATCGGGAATTTTGAGATTTCTACCAAAATAAATAATTTATGATATTTTGTAATATATTTATCATCTTCCAACTTTTTGATATCGTCCATCAATTACAAACAAGTTAACAAAAACAACAACATATTCAGGAAAATCTGCTCCTATGTTATTACTTCCATCTTCTTTCGAGATGAATAACTGATATAACATATCATTCCCAGGTTAATTATTGCCTTTTTGCTAAAAACAACCTAGACCCTCGAGATTACTCTTTTCACCCATCCCTGCTTTTTGAGTTGATTTTCGCCTATTGTAAACTGAATTTTCGTTCAAAATATAAACGCAGGTCAAAAAGTAATTTAAAATGCAATGTTTCAACGGTTGTAGTTACTTAACAGAATGTGGGCGTTGCATTGGAATATTTCGTATGCTTACAAATGATGTAAGAGAACCCACCTAATGAGATTGGTGCAAAATTACTGCAAGGTGAATCTGATACAAAAAAGGAATAAACTCGGGTAGCATAATGCTGGAGGGTAATAACTAAAGTTCCAGTAATCAGCATTCTAAAATGATCGGCCGGACACGAAATGCGACAGTGGCCACGTTGCTCGGTAAGTTTTGAAGGATAACACTAAATGACGATTTTGCATTCTATTTATTAAGGCTTATTGTTTAGGTTTATCATTAGAATTACGGGTTTATGATAATATAATCTCACTCATATGAACGCTAAAGCTTTAAATATAGACGAACTATAATGACTTGAGACTGTTTGAGAGATCCGAAATAAAGTGAGTTAAGACGAAAACGTTACCTCGTGGTGATTTTTAGGCGTGAGACATGTTTGAAAAAAAAAATAAAAGCACATCCAGGGCGTGATAGCAGCCTTCCCCCCACGGCTCATTAATGGACGGCGGCTCACCAGCTGAGAATCTCGGACATGGCGTATAACGACGTTTCAAGATTCTCTCAAGGCGGCAACTCACCAGGGGGTGAGTGGTTTCCCGAGGGAAGGGGGTTTTCGCGAAAGCGACTTCCGGGAAAAATAATTGCGGGTATGATGAGGAACGCAAAACGAGGAACCGGGGAGAACAGCGTTCTCGAGGAAGTGGGGGAGTGAAACAAATACCCTGACAGCAACACGCTTGAGCCTCGGAAAGTCCGCGATGAATAATAACCCTTATATTTTTCCGGGTAGTGAATATGACGCGTAAAATCTTAACGAACGTTTTACTGCCTAGTTGCAAAATAACGGGTCGGAGCTTGACGCACGATGCTTTTTATCGACAACGGTTTTAAGATGAACATCCGCTTCAGCTGGGT
>LYUA01000223.1:2281089-2293284 GCA_002093875.1 Calopteryx splendens | reverse complement strand
CTATGGCAATTTAAGAAAATCATCAATTTGGAAGAGAAGACAGCCACTGATTAAAAAGACTGGAGTATTGCAATCTCCAAACACATACCATTTCCATACCAAATTCAACCTACATGCTCTTTCATGGTATTAATGCAGCAGTCACAAATTACTCACTTATTTAGCGTTCATTTATTTCGTAACACAAAAACACTTTCACGGAACAGAATTTGCAACTGGCCATACGACTATCAAATTCCATTAACCAGGGCCAACACTATGATGTCCCACCAGGTATATTCTCCATTGATCGTTTAATTTTTCAAAATATTTATTATCATTAGGGTTATATTATTAAGACACATGGAAGTGCCCTATTCCTAATTTTTGCCATCAATATTGTATAAAAAAGCTTTTGATATTCAAACTAATACTTGGTCCTTTTTTATGTTACAAAAGGAAATATAGGTATTCATAATAGCATTATTATATCACCTAAGGCACAAATATGAATGAATGAAGTCCATTCATTTCCCTTCATCAGGTCTGACCATTATTTTTAATGTAATGCACTATTGATACCTACTATGGAACTAGTTATTGGCAGTTGGCATTAGTTGGCAGATCAGTAACTCCCTGGTAATGTGACCAGTGAGAAAAAAATGTTAACAATGAAAATGATTAAGTTACCAGTTTACTTCTCAATTCAAATAATTTTTATATTTTAGCCTTCCACTTAAGGTCAATTTCTCTATAAGTAAGAATTTTTACTACAAGTTTCTAGCCTAACAAATATTTTTTTCAAAAAGACAATTGGCTGCCAAGTTAAAGTTAAGGTTAAAAAAAACAGCTTTATAATTTTTTTTAAATTTATAATTACGAAATAAAATGAGGTATATGAATGATACAATTGTTTAAAAGCATTTATTTTTTTTCCTTTCTCCAACAGTCTATGGAAAGACAAGACACATCCGAACATGCGGCTATGTTGGTGACGTCTCGCCAGAAGAAGGCAAACTATGTATTCAACGATCTGGGACATATGAGGTGAATGTCAACTACTGCGCCTGCAAAGGAGATCTCTGCAATGGGGCCTCACCACAACGGATCAGTGAATTGCTGCTTCTTCTAGTCACATTGGTCACTTTGAGAAAGCATGTGGCTATTTTATAACAAAGAGACTTAGAATAACGTGACAAAGAAGGGAGAGGTATAAAAAAGAAGAAAATGTAATAATTTAAAAAATTGTTTAAAAAAATGATCTCAAGGGATGCTTTATCCGCCCCACCTCCTAACACTGTTGCTCTTCCCCACACCCAAAATGCAAAATGGCGGGGCAAAATGAAGTTCGTAGAGAAAGAGAGAGAGAGAGAAATTCAGGTAAAGGTAAATGACAGACCTTGATCATTTGGTAGGGGATAAAATGAAAAGAAAAAAAATATTAAGCAGACTTGCAATAGCTGATGCATGCTTAAGAAGGCATTCAAATTTTTTTGGAAGGTGAATTTCATGAATGCAAAGGCATTGGCTCACAACAACATCCAACATTTTTGATGCCCCCCTAAAGTGTGCCATTCACGCAGGTTAAACAGTTCCAGGGTTGACTTTAGAGGCTGCAACCTTAAATTTATTTTCCAAAAATGCTGTTCCACATTTTTACCATTAAATTTTCATTTCCGTGCAAATGTCTTTGCTACTACAATAATGAAGATCACTATCAGACCTGAATGGGTGGCCCATTTTGAACTATATTAACTGTGTGCATGAAAGTGGGCAGCAAATAATTAGTACCTGTCGCTATAGCAATTTCACCCTTTCACACAATTCTCTTCTAATTTTGACTCTCCTTCTAGAGGCTCTGTAAGTGCAGGAAAGTATGTCTATCTATATTTCTCGGAATATCAGTTTCATCTGAAGAATTTATTTTGTCAAGTCGTGGTGTTCGTTGCATTGTTATGATTGCTACTGAGAAAAAACAAACTGTGATTTTCCTGGGTGTCATCACCAGAGCGCACCTCTTGTATAATCAGAAAAATGGCTTTGTACAGATGTGTTTCACATAGTTCTGAAATTAGGATAAATACAACTTGATTTAGAGAAGTATATGCACCAAATGCTATAGAAGGTTATTGTTGAAGTTTATAATTTACGCAATAAATTTTAAACACTAGAAGTGAAGCTATACAATGCCATGAAAATTTGAGTTTTTAACACGTTACAATTAGTGTGGTTAATAACAGGTTAAAAAAAAGCTTGAAAAGTGAAGATCATCAAAGATGAAATCTATAGAAATTATTGCGGCCTCATTGACAACAATAATACTATTAGGTAAATAATAGAAATCTTGCGAGTATTATTGTGTGGAGAGTTTCCTTTCATTAACATCATAGCCTGATTACAATTCACTACTATAGAATAATAATTATGAGAAATAAGCCCATTATTATTGTGTTCAGTACACAGTTCCCAAATAGTTGTGATATTTCCATCAGGTACTATAATCATCATTTTTCACAAAATGTACAATTCTTGGATCTTAATAAGTTTGTAAAAAATGTGATTGAAAAATAATGATTTTTCCCTTAGTTCTAGGATATATTCATATATTTGGAATGAGTTTATTCTTTCAACACCTTTACTTGTATGTTACATGGTAAATATTACTTAATCAAAAAATGACCTGTTCAAAATACTAATGATTTGGGAAGAGTAGAGGGACATTTTATCAATTTTATCCATTTGATATTGTACTGTGCGACTGATTTCCCTGATGTTTGCAATGCATGCATTGAACTTTCTCTGTCCATGTTGCCCATTTATTTAATTAAATGTACATAATTATAATTGTTACGATGGGAAGTAAATTGTCCCAAAATGGGAAAAAATTAAATTTGTTCAATCACTTTAACGTAGTAGAGAGATGGCAAACAGCTATCTCAATGTCTCAGCTTCATTAAAGAATTATTTTCCACAGTTGTTCTATGATTTCAGGCTTTTGAAGCTATTAGCATAAGGATTCAAAAGCACCATGCTTTTAATACAGTAAATGTAATAATAGTGATGGATATCACAAATAAGACGAAGATTTACGCTTCAAAAATGTTTTGGAAAGGATAACAGGAATACCTTTGATAAAAGGCAAATATTAAATGGTGATATAAAATATCAAATCGTGTCTTAGGTGAAGGTAAATGAGAGAGTGTTACAAAAATTACTACATGAAATTACATGTTAGCACACATTTAGAAAAATATTTATGGGAGGATGGTTGACCAATCAACAAAACCAAAACTTCTGTAATGAATGGAGCACTCATGATTCTAGGAACATAATAATTTAGCAGAGAAATATATTTTAAGATTTGAAAAAAAACTCCATTTTATCCCAAGGCTATATGTATTTTGTTCTCTAAAGAAATTTGCATTGAAGTAAGTGAACCATTTTTACCAAAAAAGAAAAAGATTGTTTTGCCACAAAAAAGCTCTAGATCACCTTTTTATTTTTATGTACTTTTGCAAATATTTTGCATGGAATGTGGTATTATTTATCAACACACACTTTCGATTGAAAATGAAATCAGTGTGACAACGATTGAGCCATGATGAGTAATTGAGGATCAATCCAAGCATTATTCAATTGTTATGAGCCTAGAGGCAAACACTGTACTGAATTTCCTTAAAATGGTTACATTGTGAAGTAAAATTGTTCAACATTAAATAGTTGAGTTAGGGAAAATTTAAATACTGTTTAAAGTATTATGTTCACAGCCTTAGAATTTTTACATCTATGATTGTTATTAATATTTATGACGCGTTTATTTTGCAACATATTCAATAAGTTGTACCAATAGAAGAAGTCTCTGTTATTACTGTGATTTACATTAGGTTTAAAGTATGACTGATGTAATTAGGATGAGAATGTGCTTTCATGTGATCTTTAAAATAAGCATGTATTCATTCACCTCGCTATGTAAAGTAGACACAAATATTTTAGTTTGTTTAATAAATAACTCTGTACAGTTGTTCATCATATTTGTAGGAATAAAATCATGTTTACAAAAACGTTGGAAAACATAATTCTAATTTAAATGCTCTTGTTGTGGTTATAATTTAATGTAAGATTCAAATAGAGTTTTGGCAATGATCACATGAAGATTTAATTGTAGCGCTGCCACAAGTGTAGTGTTTTGGCAAGCCCTCTCTTACAATGTACCTCATTACCCACAGTGCTGCAAATATTGCAAGTAGATATAAAAAGCTGCCATTAAGCAAAGGATATTGTACCTTTTCAGACACAAAAAATCTGATAGAGACATAGAAGAAATGAGAAAATAATGCATTGCCTTCATTACTCACTGTTTTCAAACATAGCATACTAGCACCAAGTTTGAGCTCAAGGTTTGGAATAGACTGTTTCAAACAATGCTACAAATAACTGACTTACTTAGAAATTTCAACAATTCAAATTAACAAGAACGGTATCAAATTCATTTCAAATACACTGTTCTCACATTTTAATTGCGCTTGTTCAATTGTTTACTTTAGACCCTTTCATATTTGAACCTATTTTTTATAGATGGTGGTATTTCCACCAGCTCAGAAAAGATCATCTGTTAGTGACACCTTGAAAACCCTGATCCTCAACTACTCCTGATTTATACACCAATCTTTTAAGATAGAGACAATTCAAGTAATAACATATTGATGTAAATATCCTGAATTTAAAACAATTATTCGCTAAGTGATTTATTTTAGCGAGTACCTAGGTGATTTTAAAAAATGATATTTTTTTGATGCATAATAAGGGACATATAAGTATATTTTAATAATTGGTCAAATAAAACCTTCAATACATAATAATAATGTTTATCGGAGATGCTGTGAATAAAACAACCAAAAATCAAATGTTATTATATTAATATTCATTAAAATTGTCTTCTCTATGAGTAGCCATTACATTAAAATGCTGTGGATAAGAACTGTTTTAAAGCAATAGAATTGGGCCTATACCTACAAAGTCTCTCATTTGCCGCATCCTATATTATCAATGGTATGTGATAGTTTTAGTGTATACATATTTGATTTTCTATTTATTGCAAAGTTGTGCAACAAGTTGAAGTTAACATTTTTACATAATTTTTTACATAATAATTGTACGTACTTTTTCAATTGAATGTTTCCTCTGTAAATTACATCTAAACATTACCTCCATACATTTTTTTTATTTTAAAGTATTTCAAATACAATAAACTTAATAGTTTCCTTTGCAACAATGATGGACACACATCATTAAAGAAAGGGTGAGTTTTCAATTTGGAGCAGTAATACTAACTAAAAGAGCTTTGGTGAAAATAGAATAATGGTTTTAAAAAAATACTTTTGAATTATAGAAATTCCTGAGATGAACTCTGAAACACTTAACATCATTAAAATAATGTGACATGCTTTTTCCTTTATAGTTATTAAAATTGTTTTTTGAAACTATAGGCATTAATCATCTTCACATGTACGTGACAAAAATGCCAAACTGAGTTTCAGAAAATTCTGTGTTCAGCACCACTCACTACTGCCAAAAATCCACTTCATTACTTATATCAACATCAATTTTTGAATGGTCATACTGATAAGTTACTAACAATATAAGTAAATTTTAGGTTCCATTACATCTATTATCTGTAATAGCCTTTTATGTGTATGGTTTCAAAATTGTATTTTGATAAACAGTTGAGCTTGGATAAAAAAATCAAATTTATGATTATTTTGGAAGAATACACATTTGAATTAAGTACCTATTTAAAAAATCTGTGTAAAAATCAGAAATATGGCAAAAATTAGAATTTGCCACAGAGTGTAATGTTACAATTGATCAATGGATCTTTTTTCAATTTATGCCTATTAAAAATGTCTTAAAAATTGATGGTATTAGTTTTTAAACTAGACTTAATTATAGAGTTTAATTTTTAAAAGTTTAATAGCTCACTCCCATTTCTATACTGCCAGAGGTGCCTCTCCGGCTTATTTAAGTCCCAAGCCGGAGCGCTGTATTGTTGTCAGTTGTTATCATCGTTGCTGTTGTTTTTTGTTTGTCTCGCTACATTGCCCTCTGGGCTGTACATTTTCTTCACCCCATGTGTTACTAATACTATAATGATGTATTGGGTGAATTTATAGAAAATAAAGGTTGTGAACATAAAATTAACCTGCTCTCACTTAAAGAACAGTTTTCATTGTCCTAGTTCTTTGTGTTGCTACATCACCTAAATATCTGAAATAACATATAATGTGGTTCAAAAAACTCCACCGTAATAAACGCAGTGCATCAAGACCATTCGCATACTATTAGGTGAAATAGCGTGCAAAACTCACTGAACATATCTCCACATTTTTCTGGGTTTTAGCCACATGTTGGCTTTACAGGTAACAGTTTCGCAGGCATTCCAGTCAATATCTTCAGGTTAAAGATGTGGCTGGTTCTCTGGATTTTTAATAGCTTCCTTTATATGGCTGGGATCGTAATGGCTAATGAAAGAAGCCACTGAAATCATAAAAGCTCCATATAAGTTGAAGAGAAATGATGGATACTACCTTCACAGGGCATGTAAAAGAGTTCTCCATGAAACAACCAATCACAGGTCAGAAACTTGATGGGCTGGCAGGGCAGCCAAATCTGAGTCACACATCTTCAACCTGAAGATGTGGGACTCAGATGTCATCGAAACTGCTGTCTGCCAAAGCCAATGAATATGGTGAAAAAACAGAAAAAATTTAGAGATCTACAAACCAATGATGTGGAAACCTGCTAAAGAATATAACCGAATATCAATCGCAATGATCAACATTTACTTGCCTACATGGTTCTAGTCAACTGTTTTGCAGTTGTCTTGGAATGCCATTGAAATGTTCGATTCATAAAAATGCAAGGCACATTATAATTTATAAATTAAACTGTGAAAGTCTCAAATACTTGACATCCTCATATTAATATGATGAGCACTTCAAAGAAAGTTTACAGAGCCAAAAATTAGTGCATTTGAAAAGCCCTTGAAATATTAAAATTATAATTTACTATAATACTTGGACAACTTTACAAACTTGAGCAAGAAAAAGATGATTTTGGGACTGCAAGAACACTGTTGGCCCTTGGACCTGGACGATGCCCAGAAATGCTGATAAATTTGAGGAAAACCGTAGCCACAAATACTCTAGTGTACTTCTCCAGAGTAAACTTCTAAGATTTTTTTTAATTCTAAAAAATATTTACAAGGGATCAACTAGAAAGTTAAGCCATTCAAATAATTTCATCCCACACTACCCCTAATCCATACCATATACCTTCTGATTTCCGAGATTCACTCAATCACCAAACAAGCAAACCAAAACCAATGAGATTGTATTTTAATTAAATGCAAACTTCATTGAAAGTGCCATGGACTACATCCAGATTTTGTTTCTACACAACAGAGTATTAACACGAGAAGTTCCATGAATGCCATATAGGTATCTGAAACATTCACACACATGCATGGATTGAGACAAGAGGTGGAAGAACTTTTAAAAATTAGGTAAAAAAAGGTAACGAGAAATCTGATCCACGACCAAAACGACTATCTGATCTCAGTGCTTCATTTCAACTACCTTTAAAATTCACACTAACGACCAGGGATTAGTACCAGTATCTAGGAAGCATGAAGTACTTGCCCTAGGTACCAGAACCTAGTTTTTTTTTGCCCTAGGTACTGGTACCTATTTTTCTTGCATTAAGTACAAACCCTTTTCCAACCAAGCAAAATTCTAACAATCACAAAGAAACACCTAGGCTTGCAGAGTGAAAGTTTATCTTTAAGTTATTCAGAATTACCAAGAATGAATGAAAGCCCAAAGTTTCTAGTAGAGAAATATAAACATACCTCAGAAAATGATCTCACTGATATAATTCAATTTTTTCCACTTTTATACAGGTTTCAATCTTAGAAAATTTCATTTAAAAATGGGAAACTATGAAGAGGATTGAACAGAGAGAAAGAGAAGATGATGAGTAAACACTTGCTTGCCAGTCAATGAAAATTGATCACTCTTCTTGAGAAAAATGGTGTCTTACACTCTTATACAACAGAAATCTATTATCATGGGTATACTCCATTAGCATTGAGACCTCATGTGTAGGCTTACAGGCTTCAGATTAATGGCCAGATCCAGTCAATTCTGGCTTCTGGTACTTCAATGACAAAAAAATGAAACAAATATTAAATTAGGTGCCTACTCATAGTGTTTGGTCTTCTCATTGGTTTTCGTATGAAAACATTGGTGTAAAATGAATATATAGTGTGGCTTGATTAAATTAATTATAATACATGTAACTGAGTTTAAGTAGCTAATTATTAGCATTCAGTTAATAAAAAAACTTCACCAATACACTAAAGAATTAGCCTGAAATTGATATAATAATGACAAGCAACTAAGATGAAACCAGAGGGAAAATATGTTGAAAACTAAAAGGAAAAATTGTATGGGTATATCCCAAGTAAATATAAATCTACTAATGTATGAGAACAAAATTTCCAACTTTTTATTTTTTAACTTTAACCAGTTGGAGTTACTTTTTGTTTCCATAAAGTAACAGGAAAATGTTATTCCATTAAGTTGATAAATAACCATTACTCTTCACCTCGTGATCCATCACTTTCCACAGCTAATATCTTATGATTAACTAATCAACATATATATTCAAACATACAAATTTTAGCAACATAATGAGTTTTAGAAAGCTTAGCAAGTAAAACCTTTCCACTTGTGTGTCGGGGCAGCCCCAACAAATCTTTTTTCCTGTTTCACTCTATTATCAGGTGTACCCAGGCAGTTTCTTGTTCCCCTTAAACTGCTATCATTTATATATAGGTAGGTACTAATACATGCATTATTATTATTTTTTTAAGTTTTGATTTTTAACAATCATATGATATTAATAATAACCCATAAGCATATATCTACAATGTTTTATTTGCATTAAGTATACTACAGTTTATAAGTAGAAAAATGACCAATTTTAGTTCCAACCACTAGATGAAAAAGGAAAAAAAATATTTCAGGGCAAAGGGTTTCCTGGACAGTAGGCTGTCCATCTGTCAAATGATAAGCTGGTGGGCAAGGGCAGGAGAAAAAAAGAATTTTTTTATGGCTTGGCAATTTGTATAGGATAAAAGGTAGGTACATTAATGTAAAACTACACCACCTATCATAAATTGAAGATTTTCCTATGATTCTTCTACAATTTTGAAACAATGAAATAGGTAAACATTTAATTTATCAGTAGTGTTTATACTTTTCAAAAGGCAATACATTTCCAGTCATTCCCCAATTAACAATTTAATTAGAGCTTCCACAGGAGATATTAATTTATAACCAATAATTTATACACCCTACTGTGGAATGGGTCAAATTTAGCATCCTTTAACCATTTTTTTATTAACTTTCAACAAACTAAAAAATTTTTTTTGTTCATGACGCCTAGGTGTCAGCCAAAGCATTAAAAGTTGTCAGTTTTCTAAATGATGAAAAACAATTTCAAGGGTCAAATGAAAAAGGCTTAAAGTTACAAATCTAATTCAAAGTTTCAAAATATCAGAATAAGTAGTGACTCATAGATTTTCAACTCTGTCATGATCTTCACATCATGTGGAAACTTTTTGCTTCCGGCCATTAGGCAAAAGCAGAATTCCTCACCTCCCATGCATCTATGATCCAGGGCATACCATACTTTTTCATCTCTGAAACTATTTGGCTAATATTTGCTGCATTCATTGTAAAACAGAGGGTAGTAATCTGTGAGTTAATAATCTAATGGAAACTTTGGACCATGTAATATACCTGGCAATCCCACTTGAACCATCATAGCTTTTCAAAATTTATTTTCATAGACATAAAAGTTACTTATCTGGAAATGATAAATCAAATGAAAACAAAAGAGTGAAGCTTTTCCTGTGGAGTAAAAACAGGATTTTAACAACAATATTATTTTACAACAACCACCTCTGGAAATTTTTCTTGTGTTGGGACCCATAGGTGAATAATAATGTATATTTCACTTTACTGTTCATCCATAAGAAAAACTACTGAATCAAATGACATACTATTTTAAGGAGCTTCTATTGGAGCGGAAGAAAAAAATCTTTTAATTTTTCTCATCACTGCCCAAATTTCAATTTCATAGCCCATAGCAATGTTTCAAAATTAATTTTTTGAGCCATTTAGGTCAAACAATGTTCAAAAATATGAAGGCTCTTTTCCATTCTGGAAAAGAGCCTTCAAATTTTTGCTTGATAGGTAGGGAAGATTTTTTGACAACCCATTTATGAATTGAACTTTTGGTTTCCTACTCTGATCGTGACATAGTGTTTGAATTCAACCAATGTTTAAATTCCCAGAAGTGATGAGGTTTTTTTTCCCCTGAAATGCATAAAAGAGAGGCAACACTTGGCCAAAGAAAAGCTATCTTCACTGATGTTACTGAGAACTGAAAATTCAATTCTGGAGAAACTTCATGCCATACCAATACTTTGAGGATGACATCATTGAAGTTTTTTTTGAAGAAGCAGAGAATAGAGTTGTCATAAAAGAAATATGCATACATAAATGTAAGTATTTCATACAATGCCCCTATGCCTCCCATATAAGTAAAGCAAAGTCAGTGTTCTTTGCCCATTATGGGTTATTTTGTAGACTTTTATGATAGAGAGAGAATTAATGAACAGATGGTAGCAAGGGAGTAGCCATTTGAAAACAATAACCTAAGACCCCTAAGGTAAAATTTGGCAGCAATCATATATTACAAAGTTGAACAATGTAAATAAAAGAATAATTCAATGTATGCATCAGCAAGAAATAAACTCCACTTTGAGGATGTTAAGACAAGAAGCCCAGAAACCACAAAACATCTATAGTGATAATTCTTTTGTAGGGGCAAGATGGAACTATAATAAATATCATACTATAGCCTACCAGTACAGTACAGACCTACCCAGCAGAATCATTCAAGCAGCTTAGAAGGGACAAAAGCTCTTAATAAAAACCCAATACATTTTTCTCAGAAATAACTATTTTAACCGAGCAACACACTAACAAGACAAAAGATAGCTTCTCCTGATTCCAGGGTAATATTTAACCAGTTCGCTGCCAGTCCCTTGCAAGTAGACTGTGCGAAAACTTTCAGGCCCAAGGCATGAACATAGAGCTAACTTAGTTTAGCTCTATGGGCAAGAAGTTAGGAAAAAAATTTGTTTACGCCTTAATTTAATTACTTAATCTTAATTAATTAGTTTTGCATTTGTCTATTTTGATGATACTTATAAATGTCTATTGTGCATATTGCCTATTGTTTATTATATATTTTTTATAGCTTATTTACTATTTTAACAATTAGGCACATTACTTCAAGGAAACATAGTGGGCCGATATATCGACCGGCTGGCAGTAAAAGGGTTAAATATATTTTTAGGTAAATTACTGCATGATACTTATGGACTCCACACCATTTCTCAGGAATTCTTGTGAAATTTTGGTTTTTGATGAAGTAGACACTGGAGAACAAAATTCTCATTGTGATATAATGAAAATTAGAACAGTTTTTCAGTTCTGTGAGCAATGAATTGATCATGGATATAAAGCACATTAGTCTGCCCCACTAATTGGGAATTTCATTGTTTTCCTATTATAACCTCTCGGAGAGAATGTGCAGCTTCTGGTAAGTTTCTCTCCACCTTTTCTTCTCTTCCCAATCTCTATCTGCCCTAATTACCAAAACATGCATAATTGATGTTAGCATTCAGATTCCACCAACAACCCACAAGTGATAAATGGAAGAAGTTAATATGAAAATCGATGAGCAATCACCATGCATAGAACCCAGATCATGAAAGGCGTGAATTTAGGTAAATTATCATAAAAGGTAAACATCATAAGAACAAGATTCAATCATATGTACACGGTAGTATTAGCTCCTTTTTTCTAATGCAAAAGGTTTGGTACACACGATAATTATGTACTAGTGAAGGAAACTAAGCTTTCATATTGCAAGTGCTAGAACTGATGAAATACCTGGAAAATTTATCTCCCATACTTTTAATTATATGAAGTCATTGAAAGACAAAATAACTTTATTTTTCCACAAACATTATTTAGCACAACCCGGGTTTCGACAGTTATGTCATCTTCAGGTGAACTA
>LYUA01000223.1:2262363-2272676 GCA_002093875.1 Calopteryx splendens | reverse complement strand
GATAGAGGGTACAATGTTGGGTAAGCGAGGGAGAGGGAAGAAGAGATTAGGCATGTTAGATGGAATGAAGGGAGGCAGATGCAGAAATGAAAATTCAGATGCAGATCAGTATGCAGAAATGAAAAAAGGGTTACTGTAGGGGTGAGTCCATCAGAAAACCACCTTAACCGGTAGATAACCATAAATAAAAAAAACACAATACTGGTATGATACATATCCCTAAACTGACATACATTAATGCCTTCATGTCTTTGTTGATTGATAACTTTTTATAATTGTATAACCCACTAAATTAATTCCTTTAGGATGGTATGGTGGTTCATGAAGTACATGGTTTTGTTGCCTGTTTTATGATTTTATTCATCCTCTGTAGTTTTTATTTTTAATGTCCCTTGTATTATTCTCCACAAGGTGTCAAGACTTAAAAATATGCATGAGATTTAATTTTACCCATTTTTTCTTGTTTTCTATGGACCTCTTTCTTCATTTATTCCTCGCAAAAAATTTCTCAAGTAACTCTACCTTTAATTTTTATTCTGGTCATTTTCTCTCCCACTACTTTTCCAATTATTGTTCTCTTATAGATCTTGTCATTATCAAAGAGGTTGTTTGTATGTTATCAGGTGTCTGTGCTAATTAGTTGAAAATGAAATTAATTTCCATGGTATCATATTTATAAGAGGAATTTTGGTATCACAGAAAACTAGACCAGGCTGAGGTAACTTAGTTACTCTATTTGTAACTGTTTTAAAGTTGTATGCATTCTGAAATCAGTCCTCACATGGTCAGCTTATTTTGCAGAAACAAAATATATTGTTACAAATCTATTTTAGAAGAATTAATTGTACTATCTATTTGATATGGACCTAGATAACTTTTCATGGTATTTTCTAATGCAAAGAAGACATTTTTGCCCACTGTATGCAGATTTGCTTTAGGAAGGCTAGATTTCACTAACTGTTTTGATGAGTTAATCAGGTAAGAATAAACAGAAATTTTTTTGCCATCAAGAATCTATTCTTTTAATTGAAGGAATTCTCATTGAAAAAACTTCTAAGAAATCTATCACCCCATATCTTTAAAAAAATCACACACTGACAACCACTTTTATTCTGGAGGTTTTATGCACTTGATGAAAATTTCACAAATGCTCTTAAACCAAATAGGAGAGCGCTCGGGTGGCAAGGGAAATGTACTTGAGAATTTTTATACATTCAGGTTAGTTGACCCTGCTCATTTTCATTTCTGTCAGAAATAGCAGGGGATTGAATCAGTATGGTGGTTCATGAAGTAGTTTCCAAGATTCTAGTGTTTGCAACTTTTCAGTAGCTTACAATTGTACAACTCAAAGCATTGTGACTGAAAATTTTCTTGTGCCACTTTTTCACCCCCCTTCCCCTTTTTGGACATTTCCCTCTCTTCAGACTTCAGCCTCTCAGACAAGGCAAATCACTGAATTAACTTACAAGAAAGTTTTCTGTAAAAGTTGAGGATTACATTTTCTCTTTGGGTGGATGAAAAGTTTAAAAAAATAGCCATTTTTCAAGTGATTTATATCTAATTTCATTTTTGAATTGACACTAACGTGGGAATATTTCTTTTTCAGCAAAATCTAACAGAGGGAAAATGAAAACAAGAGATGGTTTGGCAAATTCTCCAGGTGGTACTGGAGTGACAATTCTCTCCGAGAAGAAACTTTTCTTAGGTCAGAAGGTTGGTGATTATTTCCCTTCATAATTAAACATGGTTGAGGGCAAAAATATTACCACTTTTTAATAATTTAAGTTAATTTTAACCACCGAATTTCATGGAATGGTTAACCCTTTTACTGCCAACAGGCTGGCCGTCACGAAAACTGCCACAAGCCATTCTATCAGTCCTCATTGGGCTGAAGACATTGCCCTTTTAATTGGTCTTTACTAGTGGAGCATAAAATTTGTGATATGTTGTGTGCTTGTGTACATGTGCACTTCTTAATTTTTAGGGAAATTTTCTCTACACTAGCAAGTTGCACATCTGGGAGCATAAATAAAACCAAAGAACTCAACCTTCTCTTAATTCCATCCCTATGGCAGTGACCCTCTATCTGCTTGACAGCTTAGCATTTTCAAGGGTGTCCAATGAACTATTAATTCTTGGAAACTGGGATTTTGGAAAATTTGATTATTAAACTTAAATTGTATGGAAAAACCTGGAAAAATATTTTGGTTTCAAGCAAAAATGGTGATTAGTGGAAGAAAAACCCTTATTTCATTGTAAATATTTGTGCATGTCTCCAAATCTCCCCATCTTCAATTTAATGATGTATTGACCCTCCAGTAATTGATTTCAAATATTTCTGTTTACAGCTTACTGTGGTGGAAGGGGATATCACCAGTATGTCAGTTGAGGCAATGGTTCATCCTACAAATGCCAGTATAGGCCTAATGGGTGAAGTGGGCCAAGCCCTTGAAAAGGCTGGAGGGAAGGAATTTTTGCAGGTAAATGATAGTTACAGTGGAAAGTGTAGATATGTGTGGAAGGGAACCTTTGTTTCTTATCAGATAAATTAATGAGGTGATTTGACTCTTACGCTCAAATACCTGAGCTCTGATTAGTAGCTTGACCAACTACAATACCCCTCCCCCCCAAATGTATTAATTGCTAAAGTGGCAAAATCAGGTAGTTGCCATTCTCATGAGAAAGAGAAATATGTATCCAATTTGCATATTGAGTCTCGTAATTCTTGTTAAAGTATTCAATTAAACTACTTGCTTAGGACCATATTTACTAACATAATTCACCCCATCTATGTTTTATGGGAAATATTTTTAAAATAGTTATTCTAACACAAGTTCCATCCTATGATTGGAAAACCCCAAACTGCTGAAAATTCCTTCTGCCATGTTTATTACCTGATATTCTGAAGAAAGATGAAGGAGACATAAAAATATGCAATAAATGAAAGAAGGAGACCGATAAAATTTTTTATTTCTGTATAAAATTAATTTACTTACTGCTCATAACAAAAAATTGTTTACTATATCTGTCTATTATTTAGTAACTGTTTTTTGGTCTCATGAATTTGTTTTAAAATTAAATAGTAGTATCACATAATTTAACCCTTTCAATTTTTTTGCATGAAATTTGGGGAAATTGCATATTAGTAAATACAATATGTTTTCTTAAGATTTCAAATTGTATTTCTTCATTATATAAAAAAATGTATGTAGTTTTTTTACATATCACCTGTCAGGAAATATTAATTATGGATGCATAAATTATGACGTAATTTAACATGGTCATCTTTATTTCAGGAACTGCATGACCTTAGATCTAGTCACGGTTCTTTGGATCCTACAACAGGTAAACTAACTTACTAATCATTCCAGTGGACAATTGATAAACTGATTCTGCATTTACTGTCTCAAAAACATTTTGAAATTAGGAAGTTTATAAGTGCGAGAGAACACTTCATTTGGAAAAATCATAGTAGGCATGAATAAAATATTTAATAAGAAATTATTTGGTTGGTTTAAATCTTATATTCCATGCCACTAGCATAGTTCCTGGTTTTATGACCTCCAATATAAAATGTTTATTAAAACAATAATTAACAAAACACATAAAGCCACGCTCTTGTTTAGTCATCTATTTCTTTGCAATCTTATCTAATTTTCTTATCTTAATTATCTATTTTTACCTAACAACTCTTTTAAATAGTAAATTTATTATCTTAAAAGGCATCGCTCATCATGGTTCATGAGAAGGAATTTTGGAATTTATGACAATGTCTCAAACTATTTTTTTTTTACTTCCTCGCAGCTGTTGTTTGCCCTGGGCATAATTTTCCAGCAAAATGGGTGATACACGTAAATGGTCCTACTTGGAGTGAGAGTGATGCTGCTGAAAAACTTGAGAAGACTGTGAAAAGTTTTCTTACACTTGCGGACCAGAAAAACCTGAAATCACTGGCAATCCCTTCAGTAGGAAGTGGCAGGTGGGTCATTTTGCAAATATTTACATGCATTTTTTTCCCCATTTCTGAAAACTCCATGATAATCCAACTCGCCATCATACCTAATGGTCTCATAGAGTGTTAGAAGGATCTTCTGCATGCATTAGGTATTGTGGGAAGAAGAATCTCCCTTGACCGAAAGAAAAATTGAAAAGGTGGAATGAATGAATGAGTTAATAATTAGAGATTAATTTTTCCATTCCACTGTAACAAAAAAAGAATTCATTACATCCTGCAGTCATTGCCCAAGATGTTGGAGTCTAAGTTATAGAATAGTGCAGACACAGCTTGGAGACTTTTGGGGCTGTACCAGAGGCCAAAATCATCATTACATGTATCAAGCAAGAAAGGATATAAAAATGTCCAAATACTTCGAAGGTTATCGGCTCAACTTTGTGAAATCTCATTGTTGCAAATGAAATTTAAAATTTGTGGATTTCATGAATATTTTATTTCAGTACGACCGGTTTCGTCTACGTTCGGTTTCGTGTACCTGAAGATGCAACATAAGTGACGAAACCGGTCGTACTGAAATAAAATATTCGTGAAACCCATAAAGTTTCAATTTCATTCATATATCCAAATACTATTTGGTTTGTATTTTATCTCTTAAGTGGAAAATTATGGGATGCAGTAGTCCAGTGGGTAGAGCACTGAGCTACTAACTGGAGGGCCCAGGTTCAATTCCAGGTGACGCCTCTTGGCTTCCTCAGCTTCACCCAAGCTGTGTACCAGTTTTTGAGTATCAGGTCATCCTGGGAAATCACAGGTGATACAGGGAAAGGAACTGGCCCCCCGACCCTGATGTGTGAATTTCAAACACTGTTGGGCTTAGCACTGGGTGAGCTCTACCCTCACCTACCTAAATGACCTTCAGGTTGATTACTGTGATGAGTGGAGAAATTATTGCATTGCACCATGCCAAATTTGTTCTAACTGAATTTAAAGTTTCATATTTTTGCATGTATGACATCCATTCATATATGGAGCTAGTGAATTTTAATTTCTTAGTGATTGTGAAAGCAGACAAAGGAATAGGTACTCAGGTATATAAAATTATTTAATTATATTCTTAATTTTTTTGTGAGTCAAGAGACTTAGAACATATCAAGTTGCAGGAGAATATACAGCATGACAATATCAGTAAGTATCACAGCTGTATATATTTTGATACGTATATTCTGGATGGAGTCAAAGTTTATCCCTGAAGAATTAAGTTACATCATAGTATGAATTTTTGCAAAGATTATTTTTTAAGTTATGCTTAAAACTCTGTAAAGATTGACATGTTGAAGGAGATAATTAGATGTTTTTAAATGGAATGTAGAGGTTTGCGTTAGCACTGGGAAGGGTATAAGGATTTAAATTAATGTTATTTCTGTTTTGAGTTTGTTATTTATGGTACAAAACATTCATTTATAAATATTTGGGCTGCTTCGTAACAAATATGTATAGCACATAGAAATAGTATCCACACAAAGAGGGGAGAGGTAAAATGTTCAAAGTTTGAAAAGGGGGTTCCCCTGGAGACCACAAAGACATACTTGGAATGGATTTGATTGCTTTTTTCTGAACAGTAAAAAGTCCCTTAACTTCGGGGGAGATCCCCAAAAATATACACTAGTGAGTAATAGGAAGTGAACCTTTGCATAGTATACCATTAGAAGAATTTCTTTAGACTAATTGTAAGAAAAATATATCACTGAAAATATTTCTCAAAACACAAAAATGATTTAATCAGATAAACTGAGTGTCAATTACTTATCATGGTTCATGTGTAGAAAACTAACTGTTTAATTCAAATAAAATGCTTGTATAATATGTAAGTAAAAAGTCCATAAAATATACCCACAGATAACTTTCTGGTGAGAAATATGCAAGGATACATACTTACAGCAAGAGTATGAGGGAGATGGAAGTTATATGCCTTCAAGAACTTACATGAAGTCTCTATGCTACACTAGGTCTAAATCTAGAGTACCATTAGAGTCTCACTTCTCACTCAGTCTTTTTTAAAACCGCTCTCTGAGAAAACTTTATTTTTATTGCAGAACTACAGCATTCTTTATTAATTAAATTTATTCTTGAATTATTTATTTTAATTACAGGGCTGGATTTCCAAAGCAACAAGCTGCCCAAACAATTTTGAAAGCCATAAGCTCCTACTTTGTCAATGTTATGTCTTCATCCTTGAAGCAGATTTATTTTGTTCTAAAGGACATGGAAAGTATTGGAATTTATACAGCCGAGATAGCAAAACTTGACTCTTAGACATCTGGAACTGTGTAAGGCAAGAATTAATTCTTCTCTTGGAAAATGTTAATTTTTAAATTTAAGAACATTCATGTTTATAAATACATATATAATTTAAAATGGATACATTCATAATAGGATTAGAAAGTAAATTTGAGGTCTTTTTTTCTATTATAATGCACTTGTTAGTCATTAATCCCTTTTTATGTAAGGAAAAAGTACTTCCCATAGGTTTAAATTCCATTTATATAGATGCATTATTATAATTATTTGAAATGTTTCATAAATTATTAGAGAATTGAAGAGATGTTAACTTATGCACATTGATTTACTTATAAAAGTAGTAATAAGACAATTAATTTAAAAATTGATGTATGATGCCCATTTAACCAGAAGTCCTGAAAAGCTGGTGAAGCCCGCTAGTGTGGTTATATTATAAAGTATCTCATTAAAATTGTAGTGGAGAAAATTGAAAAAAACTACCTTATTTTTCCATCTTTCTTAGTAAATTGTGCTTTTCGGTTCAATTTATTATTAAACTTCCACAACTACACATGAATGATACAATTCATGGGAAATTTAGATGTTGTGCATAAATAGTTGACTTCTAGTTTTCTTTAATATTTCAATTAATTCTGGTGTAGTGTTATAACAGATGTGGACCATGTTGGTGTTGGGCATCATTCATCATCCTATCCATGAAATTGTATTAACTCGATTGGTGTCTTAAAAACTTTTAGGTGACAGAAAAGTGATGGAGCTAATATGGAACAAACAGCTTTGTCAAGTCTTCTCAGTGAATACATGGAAATATTTTCAACTTTTTTGTTTAGATGTGGAATTAAGATCAGTGGTGCTGTCATCCATGAATTTTTATATGTAAAATGCTAAAGTCTTTCAGAACTTATTTGAAAGTAAGTTAAAAGAACCATGGCTGCAATACAGTTGTAGTTTACTACTGCTTTATTTGTACAACTTGGAAATAATCTCCCATGGTGAATTTGAGTACCTATGTGATTCCATAATTTTTAAGGTAATTAATTTAAACTTTAAAATATTATACCTAATTGTTTTAAATGATAGGTTATATGTCTATGAATGTATGCTGTTGTTAAAAATAGTTTATTTTTTATTTCTATGTTATGAGAATTAATTTTCTCAACCAAGATTTTATATGAGCAAAATTTATGAAGGTTTTTAGAGGACATACCTTGGAATTCAATTGTAAAAAATTATAAAATGTGTATGTGGAACTGCTCTAGTCATGCAGGCATGAAATATGCTTTATTTTGTTCCAATTATGAGTTGTAACTCGAATGCATTTAAAAAAAATGAAGGTAGGCTGGAGTATTCAAGCTTTGTTAATGTTTTTATTTTTAATAAGAAATAATTGCTATTATTGTTTGTCAAGTTTCACCAAAAATCCATATGAAGTCGTATGAACTTTATGTGTGTATCAATTGCTTGATTTATAGCAATGTTCACATTCAATTCATTGTATACATGTATGTCCATTATTTTGAACTGACCAAACAGCTAGACTTCTCAAATAATGTTCTCACATTGATTGAGCTCTAGATTTTTATAGTTAAGTTTATCTGCTTATTTTAATTGATGCTAGTCCTGCATGTCAAATTTCTTTATACTATATTTTTCAAGCTTCTGTTTCCAATGCCTTTATTCTTGACCATTTTTAAATTGTGTTCATGAACAGGCTGAGTCAAAAATGTTACCTAAGCTTCTTGTATTTTATGATTCTTACATTAAATGTTTGGTTTCTCTCTGCTAGCTAAGCATGTTTTCTTTTCTTTGGGAAGAATTTTCAAGCATATAATTTCATGTAATAGTGAAGCATACACTTATATAAATGATTATCAAAACAATTATTTTTTGCTATCTCAGTGAATTTGCAAATTACTGGCTAAATGAGGAATGGCTGACTGAGATTAAGTTTGGGTGGGATGCCAGGTAGATGAATTCAGGATATAATCCAACCTAGGGGAAGAAAACTAGGTGCCAGTACCTTGGTAGCAGTTCCTAGTACAATAATCCTAGGTTTATCTCTGTATCTATGCACCAGAACCTAGGACAAGAAACCTAAGTATTTCTTGTAACCTAGGTAATGGTAACAACTTGGGAATCCAACTAATGGTTAGCACAAAAACCTCAATCCAGGCATGCAACTAAAATAAAAGATGTAACTAAAGAGCATTGTTTCTCCCCCAAAAGAAACACATTCCCCTACCTCTAAATTTGATGCCATCACACAATCTCATGAGGTACTGCACATCCACAATTACATATTTAATATAAAATTGCTTACACTAAACTCCTGATTAATTATATGTACATTAAACTTTTAAATTACCTCTTTGAAATTCCACAAGCACATGTTATGTTAAGCCTGCTTAACTGATATTAAACATATGTATATACTTATGTAGCTAATCACACCATGAGAAGGATGGCATTTGTGGGAAGGCGAAAATTAAGTTTGAATAATCCTTCTAAAAGATATTCATTAATTTTCATAGCTACATCAAATCATAAAGGCTTTGGGTACCCCTCGGTACAGTAAATTATGTACTTTTTCATTACTTCCATTATTAATTGTCCTTGTTTCAACTTGGTGGCTGTTTTCGGTAAGAGGCAGAGCTTAAGGATATGAGTGTTTTAATGGTCCAACTTGGACATAATGAACCTAACTCATAACGTGTGGTCAAGCCATTCCAGAGTTTTTTTTATTTCATGTTGCCAGTATTTTGATAAAAATTTAAAACCTATGAGATAGGCAAAAAATTTTGGGTTTCAACTAACAATAAGTTCAAAACAGTGTCTTCTTCTGGTGAAACAAGCCACAGTAATTCTACAAACTAGGAGAAAACTCGAGCCCTTTCAAGGAGATATCGTGTGACTTACATCCCAGCTTTTCTGGAAGAGGCATTAGGCTATATGTACTTAGATCCTATAAAATTGTCGCATCAATTCACCCTTGAGCCAGAGGAATTTATATTTTAAAGTACATACATGAAAATTAAAATACATTCTAACCCAAAACAATGTATGGCTGGTCATGCATTCACTCACACTAGATTATGTTGAAAAAACATGTATAAGATCTAAATATGGCATTTAGATTTGCTCAAGAAATTCCAAATTGAACCTCAAATGTTAGACAAATGTATGCAGTTAGTATCACCCATAAAATATCAAAATATACATTGCAATGCAAAGTTTAATGCCAGCAGCTGTAAGAGAAGATTTATGTTTAGGGGGTTGGTTGCTAGTAATTAAGTTGCTGCTCATTAAAAAAAGAATTTAGATTTTTTTAACACAAGTCAACCTTGAGTTGGGTCTCATTAAAACAACCAATTAATGTGTGTCAATATAATAGTTATTTGATTTATGCATGAAGTGTATTTTGAAAAATATTTTGTCATGTAGTGAAATTCTTTTTCAATAACCACGATAGTTACTAAAAAGACCTCATAAGGCACGTTTTAACTAAATTGTATTTACACCTATAGAGAAACAAAACTAGTTAACATTCTATATTCTTAAAATGTTGTTTTATATTGATATAGGGTAAATTTAACAGTTTCTAGTTTACTCATAATGAAATATCCTGCAAATGCTTTTCAAGCATTTATTCTTGACTTTATTATTTATATGTTAAAGAATCAGTGTAATTGACACTCATCATTTACCAATGGAATGAGTCAAATGCAAATTTTCATGATTATTTATGGTAATTCTTTGAAAATGTTTGACTCATGCCTAGAATCTTTTCCCTACTTATTTTAGCCCTATTATAGCATCCA
The DNA here is from genome assembly GCA_002093875.1 of Calopteryx splendens. NCBI lineage: Eukaryota > Metazoa > Arthropoda > Insecta > Odonata > Calopterygidae > Calopteryx > Calopteryx splendens. The sequence continues at coordinate 2,262,605 of LYUA01000223.1, read as the reverse complement.
TATTCGCATTTCAGATTGCTAGGAGACAGATTTTACGAGTATTTCCTATCTAATTATGTATTTATTTATGGCTTGGAAAATGCTAGTAATTATTATAGTTTTAAATTCATTCTCATTTGTTTGGATTTTCATGTTTAACTAGAACTAATGAAAAGTTTTACCAACCAAACCAGCAAGGTACTCCAATTCAATACCCTCAAGTTTTCATTTAACCCATTCAATGCGGATGCCTTGAATTCAAG
>LYUA01000223.1:2178541-2192931 GCA_002093875.1 Calopteryx splendens | reverse complement strand
CGACCTTTAGATCCACAGGCGAGCATGCTACCCCTGGGCCACCTCACCCCCAGATCTACATTTAATTTATCTTATATGTTTTGATATATGAGATCATATATAGTAACTATTTTTTCGTTAATAAATTTCTTAATTTCCATTTCCATATTTCCCTATAGAATGAATATCATTCAACTATAATTAGATTACTTCTGCTGAGATTTGACCAATTGAATGGTAACCTCCAATTTACAAACACAAACATGCTTCATAAAATAGAGGTGGTTCTTCTGTGTGTAGTAACCTGGGAGAAACCTTTACAACCATATGGTGCAGTACTTGGCACAAGTTGATGATACTGGGTTGGTTGCCAGAACAAAAAGACCTAGACCAAGCCATAAGTGACATATGCAGGTAGCATGTGGATATCTGTGCATGCCACTGCTGCTGGGTGGTGCAGATATCCGATACAAGTAGGCATATGTTATGTTGCACATCATATAGAAAGAAGTTGGTCCAACCACTTGCTCATACTAGATCACTAAATGTTATATAACAAAGAGATTTTTTATTATTACCTTATAAATTCACTTTCTTCTAAATATTTCAGACAAGACATCAGTGGATCCCGAATCTGCAGGTCTACTTTTTTCTCTATTTTCATGATTGCTGCCAATAAAGTTAAATTCGTGTAACACTCCACTTCTTCTGGGGTGGAAGCAACTCCACTAGCCACTACCTGAAAAAAATACATGTAACATACTTCAAAGTGAAAAATTCATTTTCCAAAAGGGCATTTTAGAGAAAATACAGCATATGAACTTAATTTTTTCTCCCAAAAAGCAAAGCAGAACTATACAGTTTGTACAAAATGGTATCAATAATAACCTCTCTCACATCACACTCTTTTACCCTAGAAAAAATTTTCAAGTCTCAGGGAATTATATGAAAGACAGAAATCGTACCGTAATTCATGTAACATGCACAAATCATAGTATGGCATCATTTGCTAAAATGCAATATCTAGATAATTTCCTCTTCCAATATGTTTTCTATGGAAAGATTGTGTTGGTCAGATTTTTAACCAAATGTATAATAAATAATTTTAGCAATTATTTATTATTATAAATATGAAATTTTAGCAACAACTATCAGATCTAAAGTTCTAGGAAAATTCAGTCTCAAGGATGAGTTCAATTGGAGAATTTCACAGTTGGAAATCTATTCTAGAGCAGACTGATGTGCCTGTAACTCAAACAGAATTTCTGTTGGAGAAGTTGGGGAATATATTTTTACCAATTAGTAAGTTAAGTGAAGTGGTATTAAACTGGTACAAATAAAAGTGTGCTCCCAGTTTAGCAATAGTGATAACAGATGATAATATTAATGATGTCTTAATTAAGGAGAAATTAGGACCATAAGGTACTCTGTTACATTTAACTGTTTAAAGATAGAGGCATAAGTGGACTTCTTTACAATAGAGACTGAACTTCATGCTATTTCCAAACTTCGTTTGAAAGACAGCATGTGTGGATGCAAAGACTTAACTTATAATATAACAATTTGAATGTCTATGTATGCACTAAGTATTTCATTGGCAGAAGGGGTTAAATTAAATACCATCATCATCCAACCCCTCTATCACAAATAGGTAAATTTTACATTCGTAAAACTGTATTTTCCTCTGGAATTCATAATAATAATAATAATAATAAATATTTACTTGCTATTTGTATAATATTTATCTGAAGTTCCATGGAACATAGAGAAGACATTGAAGTGACAATTAAGGTGAAAACCACTGGGTACAGAATTCTAGAATGATATAAAGTCTCAAATGAGAGTTAGCATTATCTGCATTTTCAGTATGGGGTCACTTGACATGAGAGTCAATGGTCATACTATATTTCAATCATCACTCTGATGATGAGTTAATATCTTCATGAGTTTTATTAATACTGCCAGTAACAATCATAGCATGATTTATCATTCCTTTAATCCAATGCTTTCAGAATGTAATTTTCCTGCATATTCCTGCTTTGTGATAACCTCTCAGCTTGGTATGATGGTGAGCCTTTCCGAGACTTTCCATCGCTTCCATTTCTGTAAATAAAATAATTCTAGTCCAACAAAAGTACATGATAGGAAGGAAAGAATTAATTTTTTACTATAGGTCCTAATTAAGGTTACTCTTTGCACAGTTCCTGCTTCGAAAATGAACTCAGTGGCCTATCTTTTCATTTTTTGGTGGTTGATAAATAATATAATATATATCAATATATTTATTGTTCAAAATGGTCAAAACACAGAACTTGTCAGTGATGGACAATTTACATAATATTGTAATAATATGTAAATCCATGTATCATGTGGACCCCATTTTTGAGCATTGAAATAAATAAAAAACATGAATATTTGTGCATTCACAGATATGATACTTTATAATGGAAGCACTTATTTATTTGAATGTTTGTGATGGAATACCCCATAGTGGTGAATTACTTGAGCAGTAAATTACCCTTTTGTAGTGCTGTCAAAACCCAAGTGGATTGGTTTTAATATGCTGGGGCACCTTCAACCCACCCGTCTCTACTCTCCACCCAATGACCATTCCCCGTAACTGTATTTAAACCAATTAGGGAGCCTAATGAAATCCACTGGGTAGGAGGATGGGGAATCCAAATCCTGTCTGCAAAACCCAAGGGATTTAGAATACTACTCATGGTTCTTGAAGCAAGAGTCATTCAACAGTACAACCCATTAGGAGAAGAATCTGTACGCATTTCAAAAATAAAAACAAAATAAGATTAATGTAGAAGAGCCCACCATTAAAGTCAACCTTTCATCTTCGCAATTAACTGCACTGTCTAAAACTAAGTGACTAGTTACTCCCCATAGCTGGAGTTTAACATGATATGTCAACCATTCAGAAAATGTTCATTACACAGGCATTGTGCCTCTCCATCTCAGAGAGGGGAACTATGGAAATGCAAATCAAGTGTCAACTGGAAATAAATTCAAATCACCTCAAAAATTGCTCTTTTCAGACTTGGTGAAAGTTTAGAATTTCTGCCACTTCCAAGGCAACTTTGAATTGGAGGCAGATCAGATTTTAACAGCCGTTCCACCATGCTCCTCTCTTTCTCATGGCAGACAAGGATACTTTCACCTGCAAGTCAGCAATGAAACAGAAATTTAAGACATAAGCACTATGGGAAGAGAAAAAATTTTAAGAGAGAATTATACTATAATAAACAAATCACTTATTGAATCAACATACCAGATGCTACCCAAAGCTGTCGGGAATTTGAATATTCCACTCAAAGCAGTAGCAGTACAAATTTCTGCCACTGGAGGCCACTATGTCTGTATTTCAGCTGCAAGCCTACCAAGCAGTATTTTTGTGAGTGCATGTTTCATAGTTTTTGAGATTTTCGTTTATCGCGCCCTCTGTCAGCAAATTCTGAAATATCTTCCACTGTGAAGATTGCTGCTTTATTTCAGGGTAATAACCATACACCCACGATTCATCAGCAATTATAACTCATCAGATCATCTTATAACTGTAGCTTATAGCTCAGGGTACACCTCAACCCAATGGCATCAGGAGAAACTTCGCTGCAATTCATCTCATGTTCAGTGCATCCACTAGAATGAGTTGACATGTCCCGTATGACAGTCCTACCCTAATACAAATATAATGGATTTTCTGCCTTCAGTCCTCAAGGATCAATTCAAGCACTTATCTGATTATTGCTGCATGATGATGGTCAACCAGAATGTTTGTCATCTCCACAGACTCCTGACCTTCTTTGAAAATCCTAAACCACTCAAATGTTCTTGCTTAGATTAGAACTTGCTCACCAAAAGCCTCCTTTAGCATTTGGTGAGTTACAGCAGCAGTTTTCTTGAGCTTGAAACTAACTTAATGCAAATAAACTAAACTCCTTCACATCTCCACAGACAGAGAAGAACATGGTGTAACAAAAACAAAAAAACTAAGAAACACATGCACTCACAAATATGGTGCTTGGCATACTAGCAGATGAAATACACACAGTGGCAACTATTGGCAGAAATTTGAACTGCCACTCATTTGGGTGGAAAGATCAAATTCTCGACAACTTTGCATAGCACCTCATATATAATAGGAGAAAGAAACCACAAGAAAAAATACAGAAAGCTTATCTTTGTTACACTAATTTTAAATAGTAAAATGACAACTTTCCAAACAAGAGCCTTTTTTAGCCCATCCCCCCTCCATGGATATATGCATACCTTAGTTTCATACTAACTATTTAATTTATTATATTTAACATTCAAAAATCCATATTTTGTACAACTGATTCAGTAATAAAAATTCAGAAACTAGCTGAAAGCATCATGCAATGCAATTCAATGCAAACTTATACAATACCTGCTGTATCAACCCCCATTCGACCAGCTCGGCCAATCATCTGCTTGTAAGTTAGGATGTCCACCAATTTTCCATGAAATATGGGAGTCCTCACAATAACACGTCTTGCTGGAAGATTCACACCCGAGGACAGAGTGGAAGTAGCAACAAGAACTCGGAGAGCACCAGAACGAAATGACGACTCCAAGATGTCTCGTTCATCCATAGTTAGTCCTGATTATTGTCATGAATTAAGCAAAATTTGAATGATGATATGCATATGTTAGATACTTATATTTCAATAATTAATACATATTATAGTGTAATATACACAAACAGTGACATCCTGGGTGGAGAGGAGCTGATTAGGTTTAAGTCCCCCTTGAAATTTTACTCCCACAACATAATTGACCAAGGTTGAGTTATATAATGTCTCATTACACTGAAGGCTAACTTTTAACCTCCGGTTGAAATAAAAAATCAGTTTTTTAATCACTAGTTAAATCCAAATAGACTATTTAAGTGCTAGTAAACTTAAAGATGGAGTCACTACGAATAGCATTTTTAAGTTCACTTATGAGCAGCCTGAATTGTTAATAAAATTGGGCCTATGGGTAACCTCAATGCTACGTAATTTCCACACTATCTCACAACAAGATTAAATTAGACATTGTATAAACAATCCTAAGTGGAGTCCTATTGGTATTTTCACTCAAATCTTTATTTCATTTTAGCCTAGAAAAATACCAATAAAAAATAAAGTATCCATAGAGCCAATAATAATCATATCGATAAAGCTTTTGGAAGAGGAATATAAATTCTTGATGCACAGTTGGTAACTGAGAGTCAGCATCCTCCTGAAATGATTTTCTGGTTAAATTACTGTACAGAAATATGACAATTAGGAAAAACATGGCAAAGGAGAAGGGGAGGGTAAAAAGGATTTAGAATAGTGTTCACCATTATGCATTTAAACGAGGATAGGAATAATGCAGTATAGATTTTTCAAATTCATATATTGGTGATGTTGACCATTACATGCATTATATGATATAAATATATCTACACAGAAAACCGGCTACAGCGATTAAAAAATTAATGCTTAAAACATGGTTCTCATTCACTGCTTATATCATATATTTTCCCCGTTGTCTGAATGGAGCTGGTGTTTGCCGCTACGTGTTTAGTCACCTGGGTCAGTGTACACAGAACACAATTACTACTGTTCAACTACGAGAAACTAACAGTAACTTTAGCAGAGTCACCCACTACTGTTCATCGATGTGCAAAAATTTCACAATGCAAAAATCATTCACATGAACCTAGACTCAAACCCAGTTCCTTCGTTTACCGGCCGAGTGCTTTAGCCAGTAAAGCTACTCAAGCATCCTCTTACACTGTGAATCATTGAGGGATTTAAACAGCTTTGAGAGCTTTAAACCATTTAAAGCTCTCAAAAATTCACAGAGTAAGAGGATGGCTGAATAGCATATGCTATATTATATAATTGGTTAAAGCACTCGGCCAGTAATCGATGTATCCGGGTTCAAGTCCCAGTTCAGGCGAATGTTTTTACACTGTGAATTCTTTGCACTGTTTTTGTGCAGAAGAGGCACATATGCCTTAGGTTGAATTTCAAACAAAGTACACAATTTCCTGAAATTGTATTTTATCAATTACTTTAAGTTCACCATTTCATTTTTTAAAAAGCACTGAGCCCATGGAATTTGGTCCCATTGCAGTTGCATGAGTGGATTTGCATGGCCTATGCAAATTATTCTGGTATCCAGTCCCATGTGAATGCACAATAAAATATTTTACTTTACAAGACAAAATGCTTTTAACATGAAGCAAACAAATGAAAAAATACAGGTAAGGCACAAGTAGAAAATTAACATTTTTGAACAGGGGGAACAGGGCACTCCCAAGGGCTTGTTGGCAATAAGTTGTATGGCCTTATTTAGAAGTTTAAAAATATTGTCTGACTGAGAAGAGGAATTCCATAATAGAACACTGCACATAATTTGAGAGTATAATTCTCCATAATACAGTGAAAGCAAGACAGCCACTGAATATTCTTTAGAGAAAAAAAGTGGAGTGTAGCTGAATAGCCAGTGTTCCACAATTGTATATAGGTTTTCAAGAATAATTCTAAAATTGCTATTTCGCCCATTTAAATCTTCTAAGCATTTTTGAAGACATTATTTTTTATTTTGGGCATTAAAATTGGATGTATTTTGAGCAAATGAGGTAAATCCAATATTTAAATTAGAGGACTGTAAATATTTACACAAATATGCAATTGTAGATCTGCCCATAGCAACCAAGAATCAGTAATAAAATTGAGAACTACGAAAAGGGATATAAAATGAAACATATATGGAATGTGCAAAAAAAAGGAACTAGCTGATAACATATAGTATTAAGAATACAGTTTTCAAAAATGTAATGGAGACCACTTGCCTGCATGATGGAAAGCCACACCAAGTGAAACTGTTTTTGCAAGAATAGGATCCAGACCAACAGGAGACCTTTTCAATTTATCAATTATTTTGGATAGAGGAGATTTATTTAACTCATTAATGAATTTCTCAATTAATCCCTTTTCTCCCTTATCCATTGGACCAGATGAAGTTCCTGAATAACAGTTAACCAGTTTAAATTGTGCAGTTTATTTACAAAATAGATACATTAAGAGTGAAATTTTCTCAAAAATATACACATGTGAACATAAAAGTTCCCACAAGCATTCCTCACCTATAAAGAAGAAATCTTTAGCAATAGCTTCAGCCAATTTTTCACACCAATTTTTTGTGGGGCAGAAAATTAAGACAGAAAAACCTTGGGCAATGGTTTCCAAGCACAGGAATGTGACATCATCTGGGTCTCCCTGTCCAGGAATCAAAGGAAATGCTCAAAACATTTAACAAAAGCGTAATATTTGGCAAAATTACTCTTCTGTCTTAGATAGTTACCTTAATTGGTAGCCCACAATCAATTTTACATACTTCATTCAAAAAGCTGTCATAAACTGTTTTTCCTAGTTTTATGAGCTCTCGCAAGGGAACTGGACGAAAATTAGTCTGATAGAGCTCTGCTTGCAGCCAGTTTGCTAGCAGCTCCAGATTAGGCAGAGTTGCCGACATTCCAACAATTTGGATGTTGATCTTGTCCCTAAGAAAGGAAAGAATTTTTAATTCATCTTTTCTCAGAAAATTAAATTATTACAGAACACAAACTTGATTTGGTAAAAACCAAACATGTATAAAGGAGCTTCTAGGCAAACTCATTGCCTTTTTTATCATAATAGATAGAGTTCCAGGGCACAAGCTATCCTCACCCCATCGAATGCTCTATCCAACAAAATATCTTTACTATGATGTTCCTCCAATTATTCTCTCCATATTTCATGAGTTTATTTTATTTTTATTTATAAATCTTATGTTTTCTCCTTATTTATTACTTTTTCCTTTGTTACTTCCTAACAATTCTTTACACCCCATTGCATTGCAATTACACACTTCCCTATCTCTGTAACTTCTAATCGTCATTCAGCTCCTATCACCACGCTTTTTCTCCCTATCTGTTTTTCACACTTACATTTGAATTCCATAGATATAATTCTCTCCAGTTTGGTACGCAAGGTATTCCACATTATTTTATTTTCTATCTTCATAATCAACACTCCTGTAATCCAAACGCCTGAATCTTAATTCCTTTTAAATTACCCATTCCCATTGCATCCTCCTAATTATACTTTTTTTTTAACATCATCACAACTTCCCTCAACTGTTTCCACATCTTTATTGTGTCTTGGAATTTGAACAACTTATTACCATAATACCCTCCTTTTTTTTAAAGGAGTGTCTACAATCCATTTTTTTCCAAGAAACATCTGCCCAAATAAAAGCCAAACCTAGAAATAGTTGTTACCTTATTATATTAAAAAGTAATTTTTGTAGCGACTTTTTTGAAATTTATTCATTTGTACTAGTCAACCTAGATAATTTAAGCTGTTTTTGTTCTAATGCTATTTAAAAAGCTCTCCTGATTGCTCTGGCTGCACTTCCTTCGGTCTGTGACACTTCCTGTGCCCACCTGTAAAGAGATGGCCAATTCCTGAATTCAAAACTTATTCAATCAGTCCTAATAGGAAATTAGCAACATGGCCAGTAGAGGCAGGACAGGAAAACCCACACCTCCCTCCCAATATTAAGAGAACGTCTCAGGGTAATGGCAGACCAGATGTGTATATTTTATGATCAATTCCTTTATCATTTACTCAATATGAGCTGACTGTGATAGACAAACATATACAACATTTTGGAAGCATAATTTGTAATTCAATAAGCACCAAAGGAGGGAAAATTATGATCTTGATATCTTTTACCATCATGATACTTAATAATTAAAAAATAACCATTAATGCAGAAAATAATAACATTTGTTATAACTTTCTACATTGTTGCTACACTTTTCCACTGAAATAATTTCTATATTCACAGCTTTTGATGCTTCTAAATGCTTCTCAGTTTGCAAAGGATGTAAAACTAAAAAAACTAGAAACAATAGTTTATGTAGAAACTAACCGATTGTCACCTTCCCACCAACCAAAACCAAGTTCAAGCAATCAGGTGAGTACTAGAGCATATATAAGATAAAACAAAATATTAAATAACATAAGAATTGATTTCACAAACAGGGCAGTTACAGCTGAACTACTAGATCCGATAAATGGTAAGGAAACTTAAAAAATTGACACAACCGTAACAAGAAAATAAACAACACTCGACAAATAAGCTACGAATAACTCCACAAACCCAGTTTTTCAGGAATCACGTTTAACTGACTCACCCATTTCAGGGGTGATATGCAGGTCACATGGGGTGGAAAGGGGAAGGGGGTTTTCCGGACCAGAGGTAGGGAAGTAAGACCATTGACTTCCACTACCTGTCGTCAGTTTCATAGAGTTCTGATCGGGCCGATGCGATTGGACACATGGGAGTTACATCTTTTACTCTCTCGGCACCATGGAATTTTCAACATTTTTGAAATGCCTCTGACAGCTACAGTACTAACTTTCTTCCTACGACATCGGCTATAAAGTCCATTTCCCCCTGTTAGGATGGAGTGTATTGAGCGATGCTGCATGCAATGCAGTGAGCAAGAGGCAGGGGATAGCAACATTCAAGGGATATTGTGATGCAATTGTATGCCATAGGCATGAGATGCATCATTGGCTCAGCCTACGTTAATGCACCTCATTGAAGTCCTTCGGCTAAGTCTCAGAATGCTGATGTCCGCAGAGGGGTATATGAGAGGGGGAAAAATGCCACTAAACATTTAAACCAACAAACATATAAATTATTCATGGAAAACTGTAACAATGGCTTTTATGTTCAATAAGTCCCACCGCATCAGTCCCAACAAACTATTACCCACGAATGTTAAATAAAATTTTAGATGGACTTTTAAGTGTAAAAGAGGGAAAATATGTTTCAAACATTAAAAGTGCAGAGAAAAATTTCACAGGAATGATTAAGGTCCCTTACTTAGTTCTCTGACATAAATAGGGACTCAGATATAAGGTTAACATTAATGTCAATCTCTGAATATGAAACAAATGACATCCATCATCATCATAAAAAGTCATATCATACTGTCAATACACATATACAAGAATTTGTGTGCAAAAGCAAACTTTTTAAGTGACCGAATAGTCACGTAAGGTGATTTTAAATGTTATTACCACTGGTAACCCTGGGAGGTGGGGGGGGGGGGATCATACAATACAATCTTACTTACTTAAGAAGAATAAATTAGAAATGAAGGTCGCATATTCATTAACTATACTTACCGAAAGCACATGTATCTTATCTTTGTGAGTAACAATTCCAATAAGTAGCCACGGTGTGTGTCCCCCAAAAGATGCAATTCATCCACCACAACAATTCCCAAACTACTGAGACTCCCATCCTCCATGAGCCTAAGGAATTAATACATTTTTGAATAATGTAGATAAGTAAAACAATAACAACTTAAAACAGACATTTCAAGAGGACTCACCGAATTATCAAACTATTTGCCTTTTCTATTGTGCATATGGCAATATCTGTGTGATGAAAACCACCAGCAGGGCTATAACCTCCCATAAAACCTTCAACGCGAACCCCAGTGCCCTCCATTAATTCCTGAAATTGTAAACATTCTCCTACACTTTTATGCATAACAAAAATAACTAAAATTTTCAAAATTATTATAAAACAATGTAGAGTGAGGAGAACATGAGGAGTGCCTGCAGTAAAAAATTAGCAAGATAAGGTGAAGAATAGGTAGCCCATGAATGAATGTGGATTGGATGTTTAAGCAATACACAAGTATGATGGATGAGGGCTTCAATGAATCAATCATATTCAGAGAATGGACAAGAGTCAAATCACCATAGAGATACATAATAGAAGATAAAATGATTTCAGAGGAAGGGGTTAATTGAGAAAGTCTTTGGCGGATGTGTGGATAAAAGACAAGACAATGTATAGTAGAAGTCTCAGCGCATGAAGAGCATTTATGCAGGAATGTGTAAATGTGAAAGAGTCAAAAGAATAGGGCAGGAAGGAAGAAAGTGGTAAAAATTTCCTAAGCCATTATAAAAAGTTTTGCTTTCTTGATTGTGCCCCTGAATGGGAACCCTGCTACCCTAAAGGGGAACAGAGTGAAGTTCCTAAAGTGTAGTTGCATTATTTTTTGTATTGGCCCATGGAAAACTAATCATCATACTTTTTTATTTGCAATGAGATATAAACATGCCATTCACTAATGCCATGTTATCAGGTGGCATCACTGTTTGAGCCTTGTGACATAGTGGGGAAAGAGTGGGAACTATAGGTGAAATGAAGTTAGGTGAACTCCAATGGTCCAACTGTGACCTCACTGCTCTCAACAGCAGATAAAATAAGCACATTTTGACTGGTGGCAAAGGACAGTGAGAATGTTCGAATATAATTCTGAATGTTAAGACAGTTCCCCAGAAGTAAATGAAAAGGGGGTGCCAATGCCAAGCAAGGGGCAGAGGAGGGAAGAATAGAGAAAAGCAGATCAAGGTCGTATGGACAAAAACAAACTCTTGAGTGATTACCTGCATTAACTGTTTTATTTCATACCCTGTTGGACATGAAAAATTCAACCATATGAGTGGCTAACAAGAAAGTGGAGTCAGAAAAGGGATGGATGTAGTATCTCAGAAACCCCTGAGCCTCAGCATTTGATGTCATTCACGAGAAGTGAAGTGATAATTAAGAAGAGCCAACAGAAAGTGATAACAAATATGATGAAGGCAATGGAGCAAGGTTGGCACAAAGTGAAGCAAGGTCAGATAGGGATGGAAAGTGAAGCTGTAGAGAAGGGTCAGAAATTGGAGGCATTCATTAACAAACAGCATGCTGGCTGGGATGAAGCAGATAAGAAAGAATACAATAGGAATAAAACAAGTGGAAAGCACCATGATCAACCAAGTGAGGCACCAGGAAAGTACTCCCTGTGTGTACTCACACCCATTCTTGATTTTGCAATAGTGACTTTGTCAGGCAATACATTGCACAACCGCTATAGGCAATGTGCGAGCACATGTCTTACCTGAAAATAATTAGTTTTCTCCTTCACAACAGATACAAATGGCAAAATAATTACAGCCTTCTTCTTTTGTTCGAAAACACTTCTTATCGTTAATATCTCAGCTACTAATGTCTTTCCTGCCAGGAAAATATAAAAAGTGGGAGTCAAAATTTACTTTTTTTTCAAAATGAACCATGAAATTTTTACTACATTAATAGACTATTACATTAATTACTCCTCCTGGGTTAAAAAATGAAATTTTTGGTAGGTACTTCATCAAAAACTAATAGTGGATCCAACAGACTGTTATAAATTATTGTACACAATACCTGCAGAGGTTGGTGCAGAATATATTAAATTCTTTCCGGAGAGTACCAATTCATTAGAAATGCATTCATATTGCCATTGAAACATACTCTTGATCCCGATTTCATCATATTTCTACAATAAAAGGTAAATAAAGTAGTTACTCTCAGTTCATTGAATTCCAATAATGTAAATCTAGCATAGAAGTTATCACTAACTTTTAGAATCTCTGAGGGCACACCGCAGTCTTTCAAATTAAATATTTCGATCATAGAAGGATCTATACGTCTATGCTTGAGAGTACTCTCTCTGTAGTCGTCTGTACAGTTTTCACGAACTGTACTCTGACTTGGAGGACCCACGCACCTTTCGAGAAATGCGCTTAAGTCACATAATGAAACATTTTGATGATTACGTTTGTCAGGGCCCAGGGAAACTGTGTTATCTCGATACTTTGATGAGATTCCCGAAATACGATTATTGTTTGGAAACCTTTCTGAATGTATGCCTTCACCACTAAATCCATCGTTTCCACAAGCTTGCTCTTCACGAATCGGTACTTTAAAGATGTTTTCAGTTTTTTCAGCATCCTCTATAGCTGCCAAAGTATTTTCGCCTATTACAATTGACGAAAAATCTTCCTCCATGCTTCTAAGACTTCATTGTTTCGAGAAAAAATACTTAGTAATAAATGTTCATTGCTAAAAACGTTCAACGTACATAATTAAAACGAGTATTCAATAGTAGGGACAGAAAACAACTTAACACCAACAAAACATCAATTAAAACTTTTTGAAACATTTTTAACTGCGCCAATGCGCATTACGAACGTCAACTTATCACCGAATAAAAAGTTTACAAGAGTGTTCAAAACGGTTCTAACCTGTACGTTCATACAGTCGGCGAGAGATGAAGCTATAACTTTTTTATTTCGAAGAAGACCCGACAATATGTATTTACTGGAAAAATGTCGTCAGATAGTTTTCACCGAAGAATTAATAATTTAATTAATAGTCTTATTCTGCTATATACTGATGTTTTATAATATATATGTGGAATTTTATAATTATTGGTTTTCGTTATTAGTTCGATAAATCGTCACAGTGTCACTCAAGTGCGCACGTAACTCCCTAAATGAATGTCAAATACTACGAATGAAATAAACTTTGGCGGGAAAAGTTTATAGAAGTTGTGAAGTCGAAACTATCACTCCTATTGTGTTATTATGTTCTTATCTTTGAGGTGTTATTGTCTTTGCTATAAGAAATTGTATTCGTGAAAATCATCATTTAAAATAGTTATTTATTTGTGATGATTTAACCCTCGGGGTCATTCGTTCTATAACACAGTATCACTTACGGGCAAAATGAAGTGTATCATACCAGAAATTTCTTGGCACAATAGAGACCCTGTTTTAAGTGTTGACGTTCAGCCTCGACGTGGAAATTCTGATGATTTTTGGAGGTTAGCATCGGGGGGAACAGACGCTCATGTTTTGGTGAGTTGCCATTATTTTCATAATTCCCCAGTAAACATATCATGGAGGCCATGACATTTCATGAGGGACCTTGATATTTTCTTATTGGGATTATAGAAAAGAGTTGTTGCACTAGTAAAACTATGCTATCTTAACGTTATGAATTGAGTTTTTGAATTGTTATAAATAAGATTACCAAGTTATTATCAAGACACTAGAATTAGTATAATTTTGCCTTAAAATACTGATTTCCACTCTCATACGACGGATATGTTAGTGGAATGGTATACTTCAAATTGTATTGTATCACTCTAGATTTGGTATATAAAAATTCAAGAATCTGGTATTGCCAGTTTAGAATTTGCTGCCGACCTGAATCGACACCAAAAGGCTGTGAATGTTGTTCGGTTTTCTCCATCAGGAGAATTTCTCGCTTCAGGGGATGATGGTAACTATTTTTGAGTAGTATCTAAAATAGATTAAATTGTTTTTAGTATGAACTTAGTTTTATTGAATTCATTTAGTATTATTTGTTCCTATCCCAGTGAGAAATGGGTGGTGGGATCCACATGGAAAATGGGTGGAAAATTATGGTGGAATCCACGTGATTTTGGTCATCAG
>LYUA01000223.1:2095715-2108429 GCA_002093875.1 Calopteryx splendens | reverse complement strand
TTTTTTCCTAGTTGCTACATTTTATTAAATTAACCTCCGCATTTCTCACCAATACCGTAGGAAGAAGGATAGCACTAAGAGGGTTAATCAGACCCATTAAATAACAAATAAAAATACTGCATAGAAGCACTTTCATTATCATAATAAAAATAATTAAAGCATTGGGTTATGTACACAGTTTTGACATACATATCTTTTCTTGTGTCAATGTGTGTTTTATTGGACAATTACTGCTTTCAATTCTCATATTTATGTTATTAGCACTGGCATAACACTTGGTACATAAATATATGCTGGATTAGACTCTAACAAAAACTGGTTAATACCCTTGTACTGTTATTCACAGGCAATTGTTCTCTTGCATAATCAAATTGGTCACAGGAGCCTAGTATAAAAATGCAAAGATTTTAGAAGTATGTTCTCAATGCATTTTTTGTATTGCCTGTTATGAGAATTTATAGTTCCATTCAGTGTAAAATACACGTCTTGTTGAAACCAGGCAAAGTACTTGTGTCAACTGCTTGTGAGATATCTTGAGCAATGACTTCACCTTAGTTTTTAAGATTGTATTTCTATAGATATTGTTCATTTTAGTAATCAGATCATTCCCTCATGAAGGTTTTACTTTTCAGGCAGTCCTCTTTGTGATCTAGCCCTTTCTATGTTCACAACATGCTGCATTGGACAACATCATACATCCGTACTTCATACTTCAACCCTCTCCTTACTTGGAACTGCATGGCAAATGCTTGTCTCCTTGATGGCCCAGGCATTGGGAATAGGTGACAATGTTGAGCTATTCTTGGAGGTTGCCGGCAAGTTTGCCAAAGCTACGTGGATGTCTATATCGCCCATGAATGGGCTGGCCTCATTGGAAGTAGCATCAATGAAAGCTGTTTCCTTCATGAAAGCAGTTCTTGATTCATACTCTGATGATGATATCCTTTCAAAAGAAACTATCCTTGTCAGTGTCTGTGAGGAATTTTTCAAGTATGGCACAAATATGAACACTTCTGTTTGGGAGGGCATGAGCAATGAAACTGTAATGCAGATGTGCATAGCTGCTGAGTTTTTGAGGAATTCCACTTATCTGAAGATGGAGGTTAATGTTGATGAATCTGAGCCAGAGAAGTTTTTATTGTCCATTTCTGTCTCTCTATTCAACATAAGTGTCCTTTCAAACTTGGCTAAACATTGTGGGTATCTAGAAGAGGAATGTGCTGACGATTTTGATGGTAATATTTTGAATGACCTGTTAGTGATTGAGGATGAGGAATGCTCATGCCAAAAAGAAGCCAACAAAGAATTCATGCAGCAGAAAGTGTATGAGGAGTTTCTTTTAAACTTTTTGAACCATATAATGGAAGCTCTAAATGTGTTTTCACTGTGCAAAATGTTTCTGCAGCACTTCAAAAATGTGAGTCAGTTTGCCTAATTTTTGAACTGGGTCCTTATTTGTCTGATACATTAATTAATTTTCGTATCCATATTTCAGGATCCTTTAAGTATAAAAATCAATCCCAGGTACAAACTTTTGAAATCAAATCTTAAAATTGTCATTGGATTATTGGGTGAAAAAGGTGTAAAGCAGTTGAAAGACAGGATAATAGCTCAGTAGGTATCAGCTTAATTTTAAATCATATGGATGATTATGCTCCAGACATTCAGTTCTCTTAATTTATCGTTTTGCATTCAAAGGGTGGCGGAATCTAATGGACTTGGCCTTTGGACGATTAGGTTTCTACATTCAGAACTATTGCAAGGCCAAGAGATGTTTAGTGTGTTTGCTGATTTGAAGTCAAATTTATCCTTGCAGCAGTATCATGTGCAGCTAATCCAGGTAGAGATATTTTACATTAATGTATTGAAATATATGAACAATCTTCATTGATAAATATTTGTTAATTTATGAGGGGAAAACTTGTGTTATAAACATGGGTTGGTCTCTGATACAAGGAAATGAAATGCCAGTACCTAGTGTATGAATCTTAGGAATATCTGGGTAACTAGATACCAATATCAACCCATGAGTATGAATTAAAAAGCTGTAGGTTAAATGCCCAAA
The DNA here is from genome assembly GCA_002093875.1 of Calopteryx splendens. Classification (NCBI taxonomy): domain Eukaryota; kingdom Metazoa; phylum Arthropoda; class Insecta; order Odonata; family Calopterygidae; genus Calopteryx; species Calopteryx splendens. Next base: position 2,106,364 of record LYUA01000223.1, on the reverse strand, counting down.
TAATGATCCTAAGTATTCATCAATCCCTTAAAGAAATCCAGCTGGACTCTATTTCAAATTTTTGAATTTAAGGAAGTTTTTTCATTAATCAGCTTTTTGTAAATGTTAAATGTTGGCAATATTTCAGTACGTATGGGTTATTTTCAATTAATATTTTGATCAGACCTTTCCCCTATAGGTGTATGTGCATATTCAGGTTTGTATAACTGATACAAAAAGCAAATACTGCTGTTTAAAGACTGCTAACTGAGAACAATGGATACAATGATAAAGTACATAGTTGCTTATGAGATATATGTTCATCCTGAAGCCAGATTTATTTTTTGTTTGCAGATTTTTTCATCGTGGATTCCCAAAGAAGAGTTTGAAGAACTTTCGTCAGAGTCAGCCAAGAATTTGTTTTCACATTCCAGTGATGTGCTGGCAGAAGGTGATGCTCATGTTGGGATGTGGCCTTATGGTTATTTATCCACCGTTGTTTGTACAGTGAGAAATATTTCTATACCATGGAATGAAGGAGAAGATAAAAAAATGGAGAATTCTGTTAAAACTGCCCTTGATTCAGTTATTCTTAAAAGGCAGTCTGGAATTTGTCCTATATTCACAAGGTAAATAAAGAAGCATTCTTTTCCTGGAGAACGGGACAGTCAAAATGTGTACTGTGTAAGGCATTTGAAATGTCATGGCCAAATTGTTTGGAAGTTGTAGTGAGTTGTTGAAGTAGGTGAATGTGTCTTAGAAAAATCATAATTGTTACTAACTTTTTAACCTAATTGGTTAATTTTTCTAGGGATATGTCTTTGTGGACATACAGTGAAGCCTCTGCTGTTGTGGAAGTTGCCGATTTCTTGGAAGGATGCGTAAAAAATTGTAGAAAAATGTTGTCACCCAACCAATGGGATTTACTCTTATGCTCCATGGTGGCCTGGGTGCAGAGTTTAGCATCGGCCTCGGAGGAACATGTTCATCTTGGTCCTATAAGAAGTAAGATCAGCTTTGCAATACCGTTTTCCCTCATTTTTGTTCATGGAAATATCCTAAGAAAATGTTGTGTGTCTCTCTCTCCATTGGTGAAATGTTAGGCATGGGATCTATGATAGGAATAGAATGATTAAGATTCAAAATGCATCATCATTATTACTTTACATACATAAACCACTGATTGAAGGAAGTCTTTGGATGGTCCCAAACAACTCTTATGTGGGCACCCTGTTGTTTGCTTCTTTAGTTCTTCACACTTTCTACCTGCATTCATACAACGCCAACAGCCTATTCTCTTCATTTCTCTCCCCTGTGTGCCAAAGTATTTTCTTTCTATCACAGCCCTCAACATCCCACTACTTCTCAGTATTTCCTCCATCCACTTTTTCTGCTTCCTCAAATTTCAACTAGTAATCTCCTCTCTTCTCTCATCATATGGTGATCACCTCCTCTCTATCCAGCTTATTTTTTTCATTCTTTGGCATACCCAAATCTCAAAAGTATCTGAGTCTGAAAAGCTTCTAATATATGCTCATCAAAATACAGCTTCTGTCTCCAGGTCAGAATTGAAATGGATAAATACAAGCATTCACGTAGAAAGTTTCCAAGAGAAACCACTTATTTCTTTAATCAATCAATAGTGTTTAACAGTTTGTTCAGTTTGAGTAATATTTTTCCCATCTCTTTTTTATAATTTTTGATAAGAAATATGCCAAAACGTTTTAGTTCAATACATATTATGTGAATATTTTTCAAACTCCATATTGAACAAGTTCAGTGTTGGTGATTTCGTCCGCTTAAAAGTATCAATTTTTATTACAGGGAGTTGGTGGCATACTGTTGACCATGCAGCATTGACTTCATCTATTTTCCGTCTTGTTGCCACTGTTGTGGGAACTATTGAAGGATTTGGGCATAGTTCTGTTGAGGTAACTGATGTGGATGACAAGGAAACTACAAAAGTATCAACATGCCTTCCAGGAGATCTAGTGTCAGAATGGCATGAGGTTTATGCCGCTGAAATTTATCATCCTTTGATTAGGATATTTTCCCTAATGACTGGTATGTTAATTCATCTAAATTTTGTATTCTTGAAAGATGCTTATAAATACCTGTTTTCCATCCTAAGAGAAGGAGAAACTCTCTCTATGTTACTGGTGAGATTTCTAAGTATTTGAGTGGACATTTGTGTAATCTCAGAAAGTTGCCAATAACCTTAAAAAAGTTTGAGGCTCACTGGTCACCACTAAGTATTCTTCCTTAAATAACATCTGTGACTACATCTAGCTACCCTCTATGTATGCCTTTAAGTTATTTTGCATTCACAGCTGTATTATTATACGAAACTCTACTCTGGAGAAGATAAGATGCATTCATGTATGCAAGATGCTAGTTCATGTAGCCAAAGATGTGATTGATGAGAAATTTCTGGCTGTTTCATGGAACCTTCTAGAAATATACCAGTTTTTCTATATAGGTGTCCCAAGTTCATTTCTCTTCAGTTCATGAGTTCCTTTTTTGGTGACAAGTAAGTTATGATTTCAAAATATTCTTTGGAAAAATTTACCGTAGGCATAGAGTGGAAACTTTCAGGGTTTGCACAAGGCTTCATAGTCTTTGCATTGAAGGCTACTTTCTACGTTTGCCAGCCTTGGCAGTGGTGGGATAACTACCTCGCTTGTCAATCTATAAGTTGTGGGTTATATTCCTGCCTAAGTGGGTATTCATCCACGACCTAGGGCTTAGGTGCTTGTTATTACCCTATTAATTATTTCATGTTTGTTATCAGATGCAATAGATCAACAAAATTTTTTTGGATTAGTGCTGTATAAATAAAATTTTCCAATGTTTTTACGTATTAAGTTTTCTGTACTATAGTACTGTGTATATCTTTTGATAAGATAAGGAAAAAATCTTCTTCTACTCAGTTAGTTATAAAAAGTAATGAAATTTACTTTTAAAAATTAATTGAAATCCATACTTATTAGTAATTGACATGTCTATATTTATTTACCCATTTAGAATTAAATCTGGCACCCACATAGTCCATGCTCTAGAGATTTAATGTGTGTGTATATCTATGTTACACAATATTTAGTGTGTACCCTTATTGTTATCACTGACTGTTTCCTACAAAAGACGTTTAAACCTTAAGTATATACCTCGTTACTAGTATTAATATTTATAGACACAAGAAAAACTTCACTATGATGGCCTAAAAATCAGAGCTGTACACATAGAAAAGGATAACAACTGTTAGAAGGCCATTTGATTAGGTGGACATTACCTAAGTCTTATTATACTTGCAACTTTTAACTCTTGTTAAAGGTTGTAACAAAAGGTGCTACAACAATTTTTAAGTGATATAGTTTTATGTGCTTTAACATGGAAGCACCCTAAAAGTCCAATTACTGCCTCCAAGCATTAATTTTGTATTTTTTTGAAAGTGAGGCATTTTTATTGCTTTATCTTTTAAGTGTCTGCCAATAATTTTAATGCAATCATTTCATCAAGTGTTGATTATGTTCAGTTGAAACATGAATGCATGGTTCCGCTTGCTCCTAATCCTATGCACTCAGATCATTTTAAAATACTCTTCATCACATGAAGCTATCAACTTTCAGCATGTTGAAATTATGATAATAATTCTTTTTACAAGTCTCCGCACTAATTGATGGTTTTCATGTTGTTTTTCAGATAGTAAAATTCAGAGAAACACTGCATGGAGTCACCTAGAAACCTTGCTTTTTGAGGATATAGTCAGGTGTGTTAGAGTGATTCCAGCAAGCTATCTGTCAAAATGCCCATTTCCATGTTTATTGAGCTACAAGAGCTCTAACAAAGTCAGCTTTCTTGCATCTGATTTAATTTCAACTTTAAGATCGCCAGTGATTCCTCTCCAGACTGCAGCATACCTCCTGATTTTGAAGTATGTCTTTTACTTTGGTATTATTTCTAACAATTATTTTTAATTTACCAAAATAACATTATGATTTCTTAATTCTCAGCATGATTATTTGACATTTTTATCGTTGTAACATAAAGCATTTGTAAAATAATTGTTTCTTTTTCTGCTCACTGTCTCTTTTCTCAACAATTCAGAAGTAGCAAAAATTCCATTGACACTTGATTACCATGTATTGTTCATGAGACAAAGTCCTATTATAGTTTATTTTTTATCAATGACCATTGATTCTGCTTATGATGTTGTTATATTTTTACAGGCTGGTTCCTGACTTAATAGAAGAGGATAAGAAAATCCTTTCAACTGAAGGTTCTGATTCTGAAAAAGTATATGAGAAATTATCATGTTATCAGCTTGAAGATCAACTCAATGAAGCTCAGTCTGTTGTGGACACTATGCTAATGGACTTCAGGTTGTATGCATTTTGTATACCATAATTCATTTGAGTTTTTTTAATTCTAGGTAGGTTATTTGTTAAAACTTATTACTTGGTCTGTAAATTATTGACTTACTTTTTGGTTATTTTTGTAATAAAATGAAAAATGTGTTAGTATTCTACTCCACCCTTTCAGCGTGAAACAGATTGGTTTAGTTCCTGATGTACTCTAGCTTCAATGTTGAGAGGTCAGCTCTGATTTTTTTAGAAGTCTTGACTTTCATTGGTGTCCTTATCCCAAATAAGAAACCTATTGTTCTCCTTTACAAGTGCAGTATGTGCTCATTCGGATGGGATATTTAACAGCTTCAATGCTACAGCAAAATTTTAAGGTCATGCTGTTGACTGATTTTTTTTATAATATCAGATTATTTTGATATTCAGATTCTAAAAGTGATAATTGAAAAGTGAAAAAAAAACATTACTTCACATTATAATGGGTGTTTTAAAGTTTAACGATGATTATTTTCCACAGTCATTCATTTGTGCCACTGCCTTATCAAATCCAGCTACATACCCACACCCTTCTTTGGTCTCATGGTATGTCCTTCTTTCTGGGACTAACGTCTACTTCATTTCTATTGATAATTGGTAAAACTCTAGTTTTAGGATGATATACACACAGTATGTCCAGCTCAGTAATAATTCCAATACACTTGGAAAATATTTTTATCATACCAAACATGTTTCAGTTATTACTTATTTCATTTGTAAGTAAATATATATTTTTAAAATAAGATTCATATTGTATTAATTAAGGGGTGTGGTAGCCCAGTGGGTAGAGCACTGAGATAATAATGGAATTAACAAATATTTTCATCAGAACATGTGCAACAAAATGTACCGTATTTGCATGAATCTTAGATGAACTCAATTCTAAGATGACCCCCTTTTTTGCGGGTCCACAAGGGAAAAAACTAAGATTCGTTTGTAATGTTGCTGTGAATCCAATATGCCAACATTGTTGCAGTTCTTACCACATTAATTGTTTTAACATTAATGCTGTTAACATACAATTTCAGTCAATTATTACCATAAGGATGTGATCGTTACTGAATTGATATACCTAATCGGGAGAAAACTAATTTACGTTCATATGTTGCTCTGATTCCAATGTGCCAAAATTGTTGCAGTTTATACTGTGATGGCTTTAATGCTTTTTTTAAATAGAATTTTTATAAATTATAACCATAAGGATGTGATTGTGACTGAATTGATCTGAGTCGATGTGTTGATTGAAAAAGGTCAACAAATATTAAGCTTTTAATTGCTTTTATTGGAGAAATAAATGTTAAATTAAATAAGGGTAATGGCGTGCTGTAAATAAGATAGATATATAAGAAAAAAATGACTTACCTTGTAAAAAAACTGCTGCAATGCCAAAATGAGGGAAGAAAATCAAAAACTATGAACAATTCACACTCACTGAAGGCTAGTGAACGACTGAAAAGCATAACGGAAGTGCCATGAAATGATGTCCCTCAAAGACTATCTTGGGAAAGGAAATTGGGATCAGACAATGATCGTTGTCAGCAGTCACCTGATAGCACCCAGCAGATGATGATTGTCGTCCATCTGCGTTGAGAGTGTTAACTGCGATCACCTCAGTTCCTTTAAATTACAAATTGTAGCTGTTTTGGATACAAGGTTCTCCATCCATCATCCTCTCTGTAATGCCTAATTTCCCCTCATTAACTACTTTTTCAAAAGCTTGCACAATAATACTTGTGACAGTTGGAAAGAGGACTAATGGTAACTCCTTCTCACTTTCACACACTGTGTACAACAGTGGATCAACCACTGGAATCCCTGGTGGAAGACCTTTTTTGGAGTAGGTTCAATGCTCTCATCACTCTCTTGGGATATTGCCCACATCAGCGAAACAATAAGCCTTTATAGGGGTGAGGTTGAACTGAGGAACGAAAAGGTCACCTGGGGCTATTTCTTATGGAAAAAATGAGAGTGCATATAGACTATTTTGTCAATCAAAAACTACTGAAATGCAAGAATTTTTTTATAAAAGTTAAACATTTTAATAATAATTTATTTCTCTACCCCTTTACATATTTCAGAGTGGGAGACAGTTGCACTGTCCAGCCATTTACAGACACGTACACTTATACCAGTGCATACTTTCTTCAATGGAAGGTGATTCTTGAAATGTGCAGAGTTGCTGAGCCAGAACTTAGGTGTCATTATGCTCAATGGTTAAGGTAAGATTATTTTGTTTGCACTTACACTTATATTTAAAAGAATAATATTGAATTGATATTCCATTGATTAAGAGTGAATTTTGAGATGTTAATGACTTTGACACCTACGGAAGAAAGTGAAGAATACAGATATTTTTATGTCAAAATGGATAGTTTGATAGCCATCTTCTAAACTTAACACTAAATTTTTAATAAAGACAAAGATAGTCAGTGCTGATAAATAGTCACAATGAAAGAGAATCACACCACCACTAAGAGGTCCTTACAAATACTATAGTGGCCGTGGAACCAATACAACTGTATGACTATTTATTTCCACAAGCATCCTTTGGCTGAGTATGACCTCCCTCATTCCTCTGCTCTTCCTGAATCCAAATTGGTTATCAGACAAGTTGTCTTCAATTGTTCCTTCAATCCTTTGGCTGATTATCCATGTTATCAAAACTAATAGAACATATGAAATTCAAAAATGGGCTGATTAATGAGTATTTTGAGTGTCAATAAATGGCTAAAAGTCTGTTAAAAGCTTTAAATTGCTTAGCTGTTATTGTTACTCATTCATTTGGGGTGTTCAAAAGTAGCCAAACAGACACTAATATGTAAATTAAAACCATGAAAACTCTGACCAGACATAGTTACCTATGCCCAAAATCAACTATAGAAAGATTAAAAATAAAATGTCAAATGGGGGAAGAGGATTAATGAAATCGAATGACTTACGTAAAGAGCAGATACATATACTTAAATATTATATCACTCACAAAGCACGCAGTAGTCACAGATACATAGCTGTAATAAAATTATATATATGTTTCACACCATGTAATTTAGCGCATTTCAACCCAATAGGAGGGATAACAGATAACCAGAAGGTGAAAGGAAAAGAATGGGAGAAAAAAGAATGACGCCCTCATTACCTAGCTAAATATTAGCAACAAGTCTTCCCCTGGAAGAAGGTATTGGTAGGAGAATGGAGCAGATAGAGTCAGTGTTGGCCCAGAATTAATGCTCAAATATATTTTAAATTAAAATTAAAGTGAAAATTTTCATTTTTTGAATGACATTTTTTTGAAGCAGTCTTGATGATGTAATGCAACTTTGCATTGTTCACATTCCCATCTACTCTTCCTCAGTTATTTACAATGTTCACAGATTCAAGATGGATTATTTTTTTATGTAAGTGGGAGATATTCGATTTGGAAAAGGAGCACGGTTCACTGTCTGAAATCTAGTCAGTGGTGGGATGGAAGTCATTCATCATCACAGCTTTTATTCTGGCTTATTCACTCTCTCCAAGATTTCCTTTTACACATTTTCCCTGAGGTCATCAAACTGCAGGTTTTTTTCATAATGGCCTCTCTTTTTTTCAAGAATGCCTTGCCTGTTTATAACCATTCTTGGGAGTTTATGGTATGCAGACAAAACGTGCACCTCTTTTTTGTCCCTCCACTTATAGGTTGCAATTCCTTTGCAGCGCAGCACTTCCCCTTTACCTTTCTTCAAATTCATAGTTTTGAACCCGTTAGGCATATTCTTCAGATTTACTCAAACCATTTCAACAACATTTATTTTTTTTTCTCAATTTCTAAAATAGAGCTGGTGATGAGTACCAACTGTCCAAAGCCACTGTGTACCCCTTATGATAGCAGGGTTCCGGTAGTTGAAGGACTATAGCTGCACTGGATGGTATTCCAATAGCTGTGACTGGCTACTCTCGGGTATAGATAGAAAATTGAATAACCGGAAGAACTTAAGCAGATTTTATAATACTTCACTCCATACCATGCATGACTGTTCTACACGTAGCCTTCCGTGAAATTTCATCTAACTCCATCAACTGCAAGATTTTGCTCTGGGTCAGACATCGTTGAAAATTTACTGTTCACATAATCAATCAAAGGAATATTTTTTGCTGTTGTCTGTTTTCATCTGATTTTTCACTGTTGACAAAATGCAAAAATTTTCAGAGTAGAATCTATCGTCCTATATGCCGTCTGCTGAAAAATGGTGTTTTGGTAACTGCACATTTGACTCCTATATTTTTTTTATTTTTTTTACTTGCACCTTCAATATGCAAAAAATTAATATTTCATCAGCACTAGTTTTGAACGATTCCATTGTAAAAACATTATTGCAGGTTGAAGGAAACCTCAAATAATAGTCTACTCCTTATACATTGGTTTCCATAAATCTGCTTCTTAAGCATTGAAAAAAAATCTGCTCACTCGGTGCGCACAACATTTTCTCAGATCAGTTATTTTCGCCCATGTGAAGTAGTAAATTGAAATTTGTAGAAATTTTATTACAATTTTTCAAATGAAAAAAAATACCATCAACATTACATGGCTTTCATATGCAGTGACTTGACGTTATCAACAACGTCACGATTGGCATCGTCGGAAATATTGCACTGACTCAAGCGTGTTGTAGCAAGGTGATTTCACCAACAAAATAATATTTCTTACGAAGAAAGAAGAATAAGTATGTCATAGAAGAATGGTACATATTTAAAGATACCAAGCCCACCTACAATACAAAGTATAGTTAACTAGAATATCTGAATGTGATTGTAAAAATCATGTTTTGAAAAAATACGAAAGGAAATTTTAACTTAGTATAAAAATTAGATATACACTAAATATAGTAAAATTATTTTCTACTGAATAAAAGAAAGTAGTGATGCTTAACCTCTGAAAATAAATTAACTTAAGATGATGAAATTTCCTTAGAGCCGCAACAGTAAATAGGGTTATAATGGGACTGGCAATTTGCCGTCTCTCTACCTTAAGGCAAAATGAGACAGGGTGGTGAATCAGCAGTCCTTTGTCCCAATGGGTTAATAATTTACCTTTCGACATACAAAGGGAGAACCAGGTCTATAGGTGGCAGATGACATTGGAACTTAGCAGGTACATTCCCCTAAACCCATTGATCACAAAAATACCCCCTAGTATCATAGCTGGCTGATATTTTATGAGAAAATCACTTTAAAATTTAGCAAAAAAATGAGTATGATATTCATATTTTCCTTTACTAGAGGTGAAGAAAATGTTCCAGTGGTACCTTGCTGGTGTGTCAGACTATCATTGCTAAGGGTCACTGAATCGTGTTATATCTAAAGAATATTTTTTTTACTTAACCTTTGCTTCATATTTAGTTCACTTGGTTGTGAATTTTTCTTTTTATTGCAGCAGATGATCAAAAATTAAAATATCACTTGTGGATGGTGATTTTTGGGTTTATTTCTTTCCTTTCAGGCTTGGATTTTTATATTTTATTCTATCTCTGCAGCTTATTGCACATTTTTTTCTTTCTCAAATTCCCTTGGGTAATAATTGTCATAATGATAACAAAGCCATAATAATAACTAAAGAAAAAATATAAAAAATAATCAGGTGGAAATTTGATATTTTTGCTGCAATTAAAAAGTTCAGCACAACCGAAACTAAAAATATAACAAAAGTTAATTAAAAAAATATGGTAGCAGTAGGCTGGGATGCAGTGGCTGTAGCAATTATAGTCCGATGCACTACCAGGTGCCACCAACATATTATCTTCACCTGTAGAAAAAGAAAATGTGAATGTCATATGAATTTTTTGCATAATATAAATGTAATTTTCTCCTAAACTATTAGTCAGCTATGCCCATTAGGGGATATTTTTTCCTGGTCTGGAGGTTTAGGGAATTGTACCTGCCAAGTTTCATTGAAGTCTATCACCTGTAGACCTGGTTCTCCCCTTGTTAGCAATGACAATTACAAGTTTTCAGTTAAAACCTAATATTTAGAAGCTCTGCCTCAAATTTGAAATTTTTCTCTTCCATACAATACATTCTCCTTCTACTTTGTTTTTTGTGCAGAAACAGAAAAATCATTGTGTAAGCAAAGAGGAGCCTTGAGATTTAATGAAAGTTCTTGGTTCAGAAATGAAAATTTTAGGTTATTATTGCATTTATTTTGGGCGAAGGTGGGCAATGTGGTAGGGGTATTAGAAAAAGATTCACATTAGGTAAGGAAGCTTTTACAAGGAGAAGAGAATTAATGACAAGGACCTT
>LYUA01000223.1:2070395-2081778 GCA_002093875.1 Calopteryx splendens | reverse complement strand
GGACTGCTGACCAGAGGGCCGGGGTTCGATTCCCGGTGATGCCTCTTGGCATCCTCAGCTTTACCAATGCTGTGTACCATTTTTCGGGTACCAGGTCATCCTGGGAAATAACAGGCAGTATAGGGAAAGGAAGTGGCCCCCCTACCCTAATGTATGAATTTCAAATTCCGTTGGGCTTGGTACTGGTTGAGCTCTATCCTCACTTACCAAACCGACCTTCGCGTTGATTACTGTGATTTTGATGCTTGTATTTACAGGCATCACAAAACTTGGTGGCACTTATGTAGAAGACCATTTTTAATGGAAAAGTTCATTGTCTTTAAACTTACAAATGTTTATCCTCAAGGAGGGAGGTCAGAAAAGGAGCAGATTTCTTCAAATGCAATGCACTACTATGCCATACTATAGTCCATGTTGGCCGAAAATATAAGAATTATGAATGACCTTGAACAGGCTATTTTTGTGCCACTTAAAATAAATTACGCACTTCATCTCCAGGGTTATTTGACAGCTCTGCCTGCAATGCACTTTCCCCTCCGCTCCCTCTACCAACCTCTCCCATGCATGCTTTCCCCTCCATAATTTCACACACGCGAAGTGCCATCAACTTTTGCATTGCCTGTACAGATATATCCCTCATTTTGTCAGTGCTGTTGGCTTCTTAAAATGCCACTTTCAATCGTTTACAATTCTGTACTGTTTATATTTGGTACCCAATCAAGACATCAATTTATTTCAATGGATCCCAAGCATGTGGATATTTACTTATTTTAGTATATTATCCATTCAAAATATGTTTGTCACCCAGGGGTAGAAGGAAAGGAATGGTCATAATCACATGGCTTTGTGGGAATTAATAGCAATGAAGCGGCCAGGGCATAACTGGCTAAAACATTCAGTTGCTCTCCAACTGTCATTGAGTGAACTTTGTCTCTCCTTGGGCAGTGTTGCCAAGAGTGTTTGGGTCTCGGACATGGTGAAAGGCATATGCCTTACATCATTTGCATTCAGAGAGAAACTGCAATGCTGTCATTCAGTTGTCCCTCTTGAGAGTGTACCTTCACCCCCTTGTAGCAGAGGCACTTGACAAGGTCCGAGCTTGTCTGAAAGGTCAGTGACAAAGGTATTTTGAATGTATAAGAGTTATATCCAATAATGTCACTGGATCCTTAATAAAATAGATGTTTTAGTGGGTACCAATTGAAATAAGTGGATGTGGACTGAAATTAGTGGAAAGTGTTTCATAGCCAGTCTGAACTTTTACCCAAGGATTCAAGTATCATGGAGAAAATTTTTCGTTCGCATATTTCCTTGGTCATGAAATAGGTGGCTGTATTCTGTAGTCCTATTTATTCCCTCTTAATCCTAATGACTGGCCTTTTCTTTCAACCCTCTTCCTCTAAAACATCAGTCTCCTCACATATAAGATTATTTGTTAGGCATTCACAAGTTTAATCACTTCTACTTTTCTGACACTGGTGGAATGAGTGCCCTTGGTATTATCCATTTTCCCAGAGTTATAAACATCCAGTACAGCTTAGTATTATCCATTTTTCCAGAGTTATAAACTCCCGGTACAGCCTATGCTACATCCAGGCTTGAGATAGGGCTTGTCAGGTAAACTGTAAGAAAACTTCCTATGATCACTATGTTTGGCTTTGTCTTCCTAAATTCTGATGTGGCCACGTCTTGTCCTTAACTTTTTAGGGGCACTACGTTGTTTATGCACAATATAATTCTCCCTCAAACATTTTTATTTGTTTTCAACAATATAGAAGAACCTAAATGACAATTCGAAAAATTAATTCAGTTGGACCATGAATATCATATATATATATATACAATAAAATGACACCCTTCATGTGGTGGTAGACAAGCATTTATTAGCTTAAGTCCTTTCAATAATCCCTCTCAACTGGGTCACATTATCCTTAAAACTTGATAGGGTTGAACAAACTACTGAATACATTAGGTTTATGAATAATGGAAAGCAATGTGATAAGAAAATTCATCAAGAAGAAAATAATTTCACTTGAATACATTTAAGCTTCTTTCTGGCACTTCCCTGTGAACTGTACGAGTAAACCTACCCAATCTACATACATATATAATTGTACTTCTGGATAATCTTCAGGTTCTTAGCCCAACATTAAAGAATTATTTATAACTTTCCCCAGCCTGTTACAACCCTGACTCATCACATTAGAAGGTTTACCATATTTCATTTTCAAATAGAGGCCATTATTTGATCACTGCTATTTAAATTTCTTTTTTTCTATGTTGAATACCCTCGTATAGCGATCATAATTTAAAATATTTACAATGTTTTGGTACTTTAAATGCATGAAATTGTTATTTTTCATTTCCAAATTATAATATTTATTTCAGAGTATCTACCTATATTATATAGTAACATACCTACCGAAATGTATAGACGTAGGTTAGCAAGAGAGAATCAAATCAATGGAGTTCCCACGTATAGTTGTTGACGATGCCAATTGCAGGTAAACGAGAGAACAAGAATTCGTAGTTATTTCTCAGGTAAGTTCCACAAAAACAATATGCCCTATATTCCTCTTTAAAACGAACTAAATAATCGAGAATTAAAATAAATCCAAAACAATTTTTTCCCGCCGGGAATCTAAGTACTATTCAACTTCATTTACTGCGCACAAAAAATAGTTTTAAAGTGCGTTATTTATATTTTATTCTGGAGGTTATAAAGGTAGCACCTCTTGGCATTTCAAATTTTTACTAAACCGCCAAAATAAAAGAAATCACAGCAGCGTGCTTGAAAAACATTTTGGAAGTGGAAAGGCGATGTGCTGTGTACTCTGGTGTACTCTATAACAGGGATAAAAGGTGTGATTTTAACTGGGGCGATGGAGAAAGAGCAACATGGGAATGAAAAGGATTTCGAGCGTGATAACTCTACATCGTCAGATGATTCAAATAGGGTAAGTTCATTATGGAGAGGCAATCACTTTTTTTTACCTGTTCGCACTTCACTTTCTAAACACATTTTGCTTGTGTACGTGTTTTCCAACTGTCTGCGTTTTAAAGAGTTTATACGTGAAAAAGCACTGTGCAGGGCGATAAGTAATGATTACAACTTTTTACAGGATGAATCAAAAGATGTTCGTAATGAGGAAAAACCGTGCTACAAGCCGCAATCGTCCCTTGGGGAGTCAGTCGCCAGTAATGGAATGGGATGGTGGAAGTACTTAATTTTCCTATGTGTTGTATTATTGGCATTTTTTTGTAATAGAAAACTATCAGCAGCGGAAGATGGATTTTCTAATGAGTTACAAGATAAAATTAAGCGTCTCATTGAAGTTTGGCGAAGCAATTATCCAAACCAGAACAAGGAAACCTGGAGCACCATTGCGGGACAATTGATGGAATTCGTTGGTGTTGCCCATATGTCGCCCTTAGTTTTTGTAATGGCATATGATGAAGCAGTTGAAACTACGAAAATTTTAGCGAGTGAAATATCACGTGCTGCATTACAAATGAAATTCGAAACCGACAAATGCGGGGACGAGGACGTTGCCAAGATATCTGGAAGTGATGAAAGAATAAAACCTGGATTCCTCCTAAATAATTATATTTCCATAATTAAAAAATGTAGAAAGATGATCATGTATGATCTTCAAGAACTTGATGGCAATACAGCTAGAGACTTGCATAGTTTGCTTGATAGTGATTTCCCTAATCTACATAAGGTAGTGTATATTTTTACAGTCAAAGTCCCAAATGTTGAAGGAAATGTGTATGTTGAAGTTCAAGATACATTGAGAAGGCATTGGAGCGCCAAAATTGAAGATGATATGCTCAATCCACTCCTTTCTCGGTTATTGAATAATGTGAAAGTCATTCCTGAGCCAGTATTTGAATAATGTTTGTGATAATTCGTTCATATGTATAATAAATTGACGAGTATTAAACAAGGTATTTAAATGATTGATGGGTTCATCTTGCCTTTTAGTTTATTCATATATTTTACAATATCCTCGGCCTTCATCAACAGGATTATTGAGGCTCTCAAACATGCTTTTTTTTAATTACAATTGAACTGATACTATCACAATACCTTTTCAATATTAAATGAATACAAATCCCAATTTTAATGACTAGTGTGTACTTTAATAACAGTATGTATACCCAAATAAAGACAAGTTTATCCGGTGATTCAAGGCAAGGTTTTTAAAAAAACTGATAAATGCAGTATGCTGCCAGCACTGTGCCCTTTGGCTTGGGTTTAAGGAAAAGCTTTGGTACGTAAATTGTATCACAGATCAATCTCAAGAAGTAATTTCAAATTTTTTTTGTAGTGCTTTTTGGCATACTACATGCTATCAGTTATGAAAAACTACACATGCACACCACTTGTCACCAGTCATTAAAAAAACAGTCTTATACAATTGTCAGTCTGTCGAAGATAGTTGGCTTTTGCTTCTGCAAAACAAAAAGTTGACTTGATTCATGAAAAAGTCACTATTTACGGTTACAAGAAAACAAATTCCTTATGTAATGCTTGTTCAGGGAGTGGCTGTACGTAATAACCATATCTGAACCATCTCTTTATTGAAAATTCCATGAATGTGATGTAAATTATTTGTTTTCATATTGAGTAAGCAATGAAATGCCTTATACTCAAGTTAACATGACAGATGAGCACTGCAACAAGTTAAAATAAAAACAAATAACAGGACACCTTAAAAGGGAATCCTATCATTGAGGTAGTTTTAGAATTTAATTAAATGATTCAAGCTTTTTGTACACAACGGTTGCGAGTAATGTGTACTGATAAAGGCACCTATTTTTAACCTTTGCAAGATAATTACTTGTAGCAGAAACACATTCATGGAATTAACACTTTGAATTCACCACATCTAACAATAAAAATATGTATGCACATGACCCCCTTATTCACAGAAAAGGCAGTTCATACCATTTACAGAGCCTATTCTCAAACAGGCTTGACAGAATAATATCAAAATGAATTACAAAGAAAACTGAAGCACATAAATAATTCTGTCTGATGTAAAGAGTATTTACAAACTGCAAATAAAAAGCTATAAGCACCATTGCTGAGCAATAGGAAATGAATAGGCTTATTAAAATAAATACAGAGGTAAAGATTTAAAAAACTCTGAGATTTATGATCCTTATTATTTCTTCCACAACTCATTTCAGTTCCTTGATTTGATCAAGCTCCAAGGCTCAGAAACAACATGGAAATCCATATCTAAGTCATGACACGATTTTACCACTCTTTAAGCAAAAACAGCATCAAATGCCCAATTGAAAACTGCTCAACAGGCCACTCCCATTATTTCCTTGTTTTCTGTACCAAAGTCTTGTAGAACTCACTGTCACGTAGTCACTTCAAATTCATTATGTTCTCGTCGTTTTTGTCAAGTAGCAACACTGTCACACATACCCAAGGTTTCCTATGCTAGTATCATTGGCTCATTACAAAAGAGTCAAACCTTGGACCATTAAACAAACTAAAAGTATTACCAGAGGTGATGCAAAAAATGACATTTAAAGTCAGTCACTGTATAGCATGTTTATGCCAGAGATAAAACTGCATGGCACATGAAGAAGGTATTACATATAAAACTTTTAACATACCAATGCACACACCAATTTTTTTGAATGATACTAGCATCAGGTTCATTTATATGTTAAGATGCTTATGAGGTTGTTAAACAGGGGTTTAATGCCACCTTTACATATCCAATCTCAATAGATTCTTTCTGGTTAACATTAATTACTAAAAGAAATAACTGTCAGAAATAATTTTTAACTTATTAACACCACAAAGCTGAACCCTCAACTTATGATTGCCTTCCAGCATGGAGAGACAAAAATATCCAATTCTGAGTGACACAAAAGGGTACCATTATTAAAAGCATAAATACAAATGGCTGATTTAAGTTTAGGTGAGTTGTGTTTTTCCTAAACAAGATCACACCTAATATTAGATCCAATGCATACTAGTTAGCATATCCAATTTCCTAGGTAATCATTAAGAACAACACAAAACATTTCAAAATGAGAAATCCCTTGTAACCCTTTAATTCATTGCTCAGGCTTTTCCCATTTGAGCAACTCGGTATATAATACTCAAGCAAAAAATGCACGTAACAACTGAGAATTGGGTAACATGGATAAACAAAGCTTCATTGTGATAACAGATTACAAACTGATTTAAATTTACATTGCAAGAAAAATATTCGGTGATAAACAATTATGAAATATTTTAACCTATATTCCCACTGAATACTCATTTGACATCATTGGTGACTAAAGTGTCTACCTAATGATAATCCAGAAAATTATACAGTAAATCAATCAATCTCATTTTTTTAAACATATGAACTCTCAAAAATGTATTTTTACAGAAGAACCACTTTTTACATTCTCGAAAGGTTTTCACTGAATATATTTCAATGAAATTCAGTGCAAGTATAAAAACTTACAAGCAATGGTAACTAAATAAATAGTTCCTTCATCTGATCCTTAAACAGACAAATCAAATGAAAATGTCTCTTCAGAATTTGAAGTAAATGTACATGCAAGATTGTACAAAGGTTTTTTTCAACACCGGAAAAGAATACAAATTGTTTATCCTTTTAAAGGCTTAGGCATTAAACCCAACAATATTCCTAGGAAACTCTCCTCTAACTTCAAATGAAGTGAAAGAAGAATCACCACTAATGACTATCTATATTTAATCCATTTGATTTTTCACTTGGTAGGATTTTCTTTTAAATAAGCGGCACTCTAGTTTCCTTCATCGTCACTTGCATGATTCATTAATTCTTCTAATTTGTCTCCACGCCAAGATGCATATTTCAGTAGGCTGCTCACTTGCAAGAGATCGTACAGGCCATAGTGTAGGTAACGATCTACCATGGATAGTAGCAGGACTGGAGATGGACAGATTTAGAAGAAACAGATAACTGGGATATTCGGAAGCAGGCAAATCAAAAGAACTTCAGAACTGAAAACCACCCATTGGGACACTCTGGTCGGCATTAAATTGGTATTGTTGCCCATCACAGTCCACAGATGGTGCCACTCGAGAATCATCTTCCTCAGTGCCAAAGTATTGCTCTATGATATCAAAAGCTTTTTGATAAATTTCTATATTCTCGTGAGACTGGAGAAATTCTATCTTGTCTAGGCCTGGTGAAAGAGACATTCATATTTAAGGAAAAATTATTCTTTAAAAAATAATGAATCAAGATAAATAATAACATGCCAAAGATTCAATAAAAGTACAATTAACTCATCGAAATAATCAATCATTTGCAAGGTTCAGAGCCAAACTAGAGCGAGTTCATAGCCATCAAGATATTATTTAATAAGCTTATTGTGACTAAATGATGTAACACAAATTTAATTATAGAGAAAATACAATAAAAAATGTTTTTAATTCCATAATAGTCACAAGTTAAACATAGTCCCCAAACTAATATACATACTGCACCCCCTTCCACTTTCCACATTATAAGGTTGGTCTCACATTAGGATAAAACAAACTATTTTTATGCCAACACCCTCATCTCAAGTTTACCAACAAAACACCTTATAGGTGGATGACAGAGGAAAGCACAATTAAAGATGTATGGTGAGTATTAATGAGATAAAGGGAACCAGGTGTGGAGAACTGTAACATTTTGCTAACATCTAATGTTTACAGAGAAAAGGAGTCCCTGAATCAATTTGCATTGGCATCTGAATCTCTACCTTCATATTCATTGAACTGCGGGAAATGCTATGACTACCTTTTTTTCACATTTGTACTCATATTCATTGTTTGATCAGCAAAATTAAATGGACTGCAAATAATTGACTGAATGGGATCTCTACAACTAAGTACTTTAAAAAATAATTTCTATTCTGCATTATATTTCCTTTTCCATATGTGACTTCCAGTTCAGATCTGAGAGCCAATAATTTTCTATTTATCATAACAATGCTTACAAATCAAAATATTCTACAGTAAATCTTGAAATATCACCAAATCAAAATATTCTACAGTAAATCTTGAAATATCACCAATGTAACTTTTCTCTGAGCAAAATCTGTATGGCATGAGACCCCTTTATCATATTGACAACATTATGCTCAACTCATAATTTTATAGCATCGCAACATCTGTCTAGACCTTGACATCTGCAGGCGTGTGTCCATCAGAAACCTACCTCAACTGGATTACCTTTATTAATAATAATCACAACATCAAGGTCAGTGATCACTAAGAATGATTGACTAAAGGTCTAAACTCAATTTTTAAACTGGTTAGAACACTGGAATTTTTTGGACATGAATTGAAGGTACAAAACTGATTTTTAAAGAAATATTTCATAATATCTTTTCCTGGGCAGAAAAATAATTTTTAATGCAGTCTTTAGTCTGAAGAATGGTTGAAATGTGCTCAATAAATTATTAAAAGTAAGAAATAATCAATGCATGAAGGTCAATATGTGGCAGGGGACAGCATAAACCCAACCCAGAGCTTCTTCAAACAGAACAGCCCATAAAATAGGAAATATTCCAGTTTTCTCTGTCAGAGGGCACAGCCAAGAGAGGCATTCAAGCACCACGGAGGTGGAAAGGTATTGAGGCTAATTGGAAATGTTTGTGTGAAAGTTGTTTTTTGTGGAGAGCACAAAATGTGTATCGTGAAGCAATTAGGTAATTAATTGTGTCCAAATTTATTCCAGAATGCACAGGGGTGAATACAAAATTTATACTGATTTCCTATTCATTACAATTAAATTTATTGTAAGCTTCATCCATGCAATACTGGAGTACTGTTAACATATCTGATTGTTTCCCATTTGGTAAATAAGTAATCATAATCTAAACCCAAGAAAATTTTATTCTTAGGAAGGCCATAAAAGATGAAGGAAACCCTCTTCCGGTCTGATTGAACACCTGTCGTTCCCTTTATACACCCACCATTTTTTGCTTTCTTCCCCAACCTAGTCCTAAATTGGTCTCTAGGTCTATGTGCCCTATGTACTTAGCCAATGGATTACATTACAACATGATAATAAAGAATAGCTTAGATTACAATATTCCTCAAGCTCTCTCTACAAGCACCTGTTTTAAAGGTACAAGTTTCCTGGGCATTACAAAAAACTATGACACAATGGCAGTTATCACTAACTAGCTGGACTTCGTATGGGCATTTCCAAAAAATATTTTTTTACTACTCCAATTGTGTTAATTTCATGTGGTACATCATAATTGATACATGAAAATCCATTTGCATTATTTATATTATTTAACCTTTCCCTTACATTAACTGTAATATTTATCTTGTACATGGACAACCATGTGATAATTTTGCATGGTTACTGCCTCACAACATGAAGAAATATTCCACTTAAGGTCAATTTCTCCATTATGCAATGCATGAACAAAACATTAACAGAATTAAAATTAAAATGCATTTCAGGCTTAAAAGAAAACATTTTCTGTGATCATCAGTTAACACAAGATACATTCAAAATGTTTGTTTTGAGTTTTTGTATTAAAAAACATCAAACATTGTATTTCTGTTTGAATTTATTTTAACATGAAAAAGCATACCTTAAACTAATTTTTGACTTTACTTTCACCATTTTTGAGGCACTTGCCATTTCTGTTCTGAGTGCTTGCAATGTTCAAGTCAATAGAAGATCCTGTTGACCGTGAAATACAGTCTAACTGATTTCTGAATGCAAAAAAGCTCAAACCCATTGAAAATCTTCAGCAGACTGTTGGGATTTATGGTGATAGTGCAATGAGGAATGGAATGTATAGGAAATGGGTAATACAGTTCAACGAAGGCTGAATGAATGTGAGTGGATCTCTGTTGTGAGTGTTCTGTTGTCAATGAAGATTTTGGGAGGAAAATGCATGAGAATCGGCATTCCACGATTTCCATACAATGCAATGATTTTCCCAAAATTTCAAGGGGGCTCATTACCATTCAAGAGAGGGTGTTTGTCATCATTGGCGGTGCCATTCTTTGAAGAGGGAATAAAAAAAACTTGTCTCCATAAACAAGTCACTCAATAATGCCAGAAACTGTGTCAAAAATAGTTTAAGGTGCTCTTTCATGTAAAAATAAATTCAAACAAAACACCATGCATGAAGTGTTTTTACAAAAAAATAGTTACTTTTTGAATGAGCCTTGAATTTAGGTATTTTGATGCTCAAATAAGTTAAGGGCTGAATGGCATTTTTAGGTGCATATCCCTATGGAAATGCAATTTTCTTCACCTCAAGAGGGTGCAATAGACCCCAAGTGGGGTTTCACAATCTTTCCTTAAAATGTGATGTAAAAGCTATCAGTATGCTAAATTTCAACTTCCTGGATCTTCTGCCAGTATGGTAAAAATTTTTGGACACACAAACACTTTTATAATAGAGATTTTAACACTCATCAAAATAGTGGAAATGAAGACTAACGTTACAAACATCACTAAAACATTTTGGTAGATATTACTCATGCACTTATCAAATGATAATAACATCACAAAATGGAATAGCCTTTAGCTTACCATAACATTCCTCAATGAGAACTGCATATGGATTGACTCCTGCATGGGACTTTGCATCTTGATCACCTAACCTCAAAATGTTTTCCAAGCCATTTAGAGCCACTTGAACTATCTTTGTGTCCACTACAGTAAGGAGACCACAAAGTGGAGGAATGCAGCCCTAAGTTAAAAAGGAAACATTATTGGCATTAGCTGTAAAAGTTTTATCATACAGATTATAGTTTAACTCACAAATATTTGTAAATATGCTTTTAACATCTTTTTTAAAACAATGCAAAAAGCCTTTCTATTATGCTTCTAATAGTAAGAACACAGACAAGCTGATATTGCCTCACTATGGATTGAGTTATATGCAACCTCTTTTTTGAAATAAGCACATGAGATACTGCAGGAACTAATTTCAAAAGCAAAATTTATGCAGACTGGAAAGTTTTATTTTTAATAAAAGGTTACAGTGGATGTTCAGATGTTTTTTCTAACACCATTTTTTTTGCTAAAAATACAAATCTATATTCATGGTGTCTACTAATATTATAAAATGAAATTCAAGGTTTTATCCCAGTTTTTCAAGGTTTTTCCAGGACATTCAAGGTTTTTCCAGGATATTCAAGGTTTTTCCAGTTAAATTTCAAATTACTCTCAAGCAATATTTTACTAGCAATATCACATTGCAATGCATGTTTTTTTCACCATAATTTCCCTTGAAATTGTGATAGTTACTTGACTGCTGTATTTTAATTTTAAACATAGATACGTAATGCTTTATCTCTATGAAGTGAGGAAAATTTTATTTTCATTTGAATATATTC
>LYUA01000223.1:2056244-2068757 GCA_002093875.1 Calopteryx splendens | reverse complement strand
GACTTGAAACTAAAATCCCAGTTTTTTCCTGGTCAAGTGAAATTCACGGATTTTTCCAGGTTGGTAGACACCCTGTGTATTTCTTAATTCTCTTTCTAATGTAACAGCTGTTACTATTTACTTTTGCAATATTCTTCAAAAAGGTACATGTGAAATGAAGCAAGTCATGTTTAAATATACCTACTTACAGATAGCCAAGAGTCCATCAAAATAGAAAGAACAGGCACCTATACAGTATTCTAAAAGGTGATGACATTAAGATGTAGGTAGGTATTTCATCAAGTACCAAAACATATCAATATGCACATCAGCAAGTGAGATGGCGGTGAAAGTATGTTGCAGTAAAATTATTCTTATAAAGACTACTCCAGCAGAAGATACATATTTAGGATAGTAATTATGAAGAGCCAAACCAGTGCTACAGAACTTATGTGTTTGATATTCACCGATGTACTCCAGGAAAAATCAGAAAATTGCAACTACACTCTTTAGAATTAAGTGATATAACCAAAAACATCGGTTTGTACACCCTTATGATACCATTGGTGAGACATTAATAGATATAGTACAGTTGATTAAAAACTTCCAGAGACACTAAACAATAATATTTTGCTTACCAGAGTTTCAAAATGTCAAATTAACAATTAAGAACTTAAAGTTGAAAATTCCAGACTTGTAGTACATGAATTAAAAAATTATTAAAAATAAGAATGCAATTGTGCTTAAGTAAAGAAAGCAAAAAGAGCTAGCCATATATCAATGAGATACACAATCAATGAAAAGATTGGTTCATAGAAATAGTTTTCATTCAAAATGAGCAGTTTTCATCAATTGTTCACTGTATTTTAGTTAATTTATTATAAATAAATAGCTCAAAAGTACTGGATCATAGGTGGTGTGCAAGACCGGTGGAGATTTAAAAGTATATAAAGATTAAGAAAAGTTAAGATTTTACAGTAAAGCTTTCTCATCATGAATAGTGATCGGTGGAAATGTATGAAGACCAGTTTCAATTGAATAAGGCATAACTTTGTGGAACTGCTCCATAATAAACAAAAAAAATTAGAACTTCAGCTTATTATTGTGGAAATACAAAGTTAAAGTTCTAATTTATTTGTTTACAATGAAGACCAGTTCCATCCATTGCCAAAACCCAAGGATGGATTATAAATTAAAATTTAGATATTATTTTAATATAAAAAACTTTTGTATTCTATTGTTTAGACAGAAGTTGAAACTGTTTAGTAACATTTTTATTTACTCTTTTGAATGCAAAATGATGAATTGTTGTGTTGTAGAAAAGTCAACTTTCCCATCACGTTTAAAAATCCATATCTGACCATTTTAAGTACAGTTTCTTGTGGAAAATCTTACAAGCATGTTAGGCACTCTAAATGATATGCTACCATTATTACTATTTTACGCAATACACATATTATTTATTCACATATTATTTATTCACTTTGAAGAAATCCAGTAATTCATGTAAAAATAAATAAATGGAAAAAAATATTTTCAGTATTTCATTTTCTTAGAACGAATGAGTGCATTACCATTATGCTTTATTTTTACGTAGATTATCATTCCATTTGGTGCACACAGCACAAACTTACATATAAGCCATTACTTCAAACAATATACACATTATTTACCTATGTCAAAGAAATGCAGTCATACATGTAAAAATAAATATAAATCAGGAAAAAAAGGTAATAATACTTCCTAGAAATAATTCCATTATTTTACTTAAATAGAATAATTGGACGCATTTTCATCACAAAGTATTTTTAATCTATTATCATTCCATTTGTAACAGAGCATATTCCTACATATAATCCATTACCTATGGTAATTTTGATTTATCGAAAAGATATTTGATACTGCCTTCTACCACATACAGTAGGACGGAAGTCACAGTTTGTTCTACCATTCCTCATAAACTTTGTTACAGATGATGCAAATGAACTATACCATTGAACCAAGACGGTATGACATGATGTTCATTATCCTCACCATTAAAGTACCAGCTAGTTTTAAATGAATCGACCTCCAGCATGAAGAAATTTGCCTGAAAATTCTCATGCAAAATATCATAACAGGATTAGGGATTTTAACTCATTCTATTCATGTATATAAATATAGGCATTTTTTAATGGACCTATTGCAGTCACTTATACTAAAGTAAGGCTTTGGTATATTAGCTAGATGATGAAATGTAAACCACAATATAGTGATCACCCTAGTCAGTTGATCATCCTAAACCAAAAATCAACCTGATTGGTGATATGATCCCTGATTATTGCTGATTGTCATCAGTGGAATGCAATCAATGAAACCTGTCATCATATCAAGAAATTATCACCGCTCAATCGTTGAAAGTCATATTGAGACTGGGATTGGGACTTGAGATATGACAGCCCTTATTTCTTATTCAGTGCATTACAATAGTAAAATGTTTTTGGCTCTTAGAAAGAAGATGGGTACAGTGAAACCTGCCTCAATGGTCACCTTTATTGAGCAGTCACCTCAGTAAGTGGCAACTCTTTCTGAAACTTACCATAATTTCCCATATAACCAATGTATATTTCCACTCCTTTCAGTGCCCACCTCATCTCCTTCACAGTGGTAAGCACCCTTTCAGTATGAAGAGGGAATGGGTGGCTGCAAAATTACTGAGGGTGGAGGTAGGGGGAGTAAGTGATGTGTATTTTTCTTCGCAACAATGTCATCTGGTTTTTACATTTCAATGCACAAATCAGGCCACATTGTGTGTAAAAGGGTAAGGAAAGGTCTCATATGTAGGAGAGATATATGCAAGGGAATGGGACTCATAGCACAGCAGGGATGCATAACCCTTACCTAGTGGCCTGTCCGGATTGTTTCCCACAAATTGGCCATAATCCATAATCCTGTAGGTGCCCTTCTGCTGAATGTGCTAATGGCATGGGATTTCCCAAAACATGTTTGTTTCAATGCTGGTCAAGTGCAGGCACATCTCAGTACATTGAATTGTTTCCTTGGTGGTTAGTTTCCCAAATCTTGTGGTAGACAGTCTATTAATGGCTATAAGGAAGGTTAATCGGGTGGTTTAGCCATAGAAAATTGAGTGAAGGAAAAGAAGTTGTGCTGTTTTTTGAGGAAAAAAGGAATGTTCTATACGGTAAATAAGAAATTTTGGTGAAGAATATCGCTGAATGTTTTAAATAAATGTAGGCAAATACAGCTTAATAGCATTTTTTTTAAAAAAAGGAAGAATTTTTTACAGAAAAGTCTTGTGAAATGAAACAAAAAAGAAAATTGAAGGTATACAAAAGAAGTTAATGATTTCATGTATCATTGGTTCATGTGCATGCATGCTAACAAACCAGTGAGTGGACCCATGCTATAAGAGGGCGGTTCATCAGTGGGTGAATAAATTGAACAATAAGAACTTTGCGACCAGTAGTGGGTGGCTTGAATATTATAGAAAACCCCATTTCATATCAAGCTATGTGTGCGGTGAAAAAGGTGACATTAGTGAAGACTATAAACCTAGGCCATTCCCTATTTGTTTAGTTGCATGTTTTATACTTAACAGCCAAAGAAAATGTACACATTTAAATTTATTATAAAGATACAACTGTAACATCTATTACAGAATATTAGGATTACTGATGTATTGTCTGCTGTCACGCATTTAAAGTCATATTCTATAATTGAAAGGGCCATAAAACTAAAACTTGAATGTGTGAGTGAATGATGAGTAATTTGTATCTTACATCGAACAAATTCACTTATTTAGTGTCTAAAAATAAATTATTATTACGTCAGCTAATAAGAAGTTTGCATTGGAAACTGACTAAAAAGTGAAGTTGATGATGATAAAAACAACTCTCCATTATGGTAAAGGAAACATTAGCAAATCTGCATCATTTGTGATTTCTATGCAGTAGACTCAATCAGTAGTTTGGAGAAGAAGTAAAAGACATGCTAGAAAAAGGAATATATTCATTCAAGTATTGTTCAGCAAAAAGTGAGTGCAAGCAGACAATAAGAGACTACACAATGTATCTGCCCAAATATAAACCGTTTTTTGTCATAATTTATAATGAAAAAAATCACCTTATTAATAGTAGTCTAGCGATTAGGTAGATTTTGATGGAAACCACTGACTTGTACCTAACATGATGTTAATCTCTTAACACCCTATTCTCCAAAAAACCATCCTTCAACACCTCCAATTCACCCAACATGACCCTATCTTATCCTTCCTCTACTTCACCCAACACTCTCCCCTCTATCACAGTCTTCAAAAATCCATTGCCACTCTATACACCCTGCATCAACTTTTCTTGGTACCTTTGAATTTCTCCAACAAAATGAATTTTTCTCCAACCAAGCCAAGAACTTCTTTGTTCATTTTTCTTTCTCTCCATTCACCTTTTCCATCCTCCTCCACACCCACATCTCAAAAACCTCCTACCTACACCTATCCTCTTATAGACCAATTTACTCAATGCTCTGATCATCAACTACCTCATCATCATTTAAGTTTTTTTACCTAATGCAATTCTTCTTATAATGTCCCTACCACTTTGCCCGCCTTAGTGTACAATACTTCCTAAATAGGTGAACTGTTCTACCTGCTCTAGTTTATGCCCCCTGGCATTAATGTTTATCATCGCCTTCCTAATTCTTGAGAACCTCAATATCTTCATTTTCTTCTCATCCCATGCCTTATACACTGATTCTGTAATTTGCTGAGCAATTATTGCAATCATTTGGCCATATGTCTAACTGAAGCTTGATCATTTGTAAATCTGGCTGACTTCATCAGTTTCCCACCTACATTCAATCCTACCTCCACTCCTTCCTATGCTCCTCTTACCATTTTCTCCTCATATACTTTGAAAAGCACAGGTGATAATGGACTAACCTGTCTCACCACCTCAGTAACAGATAGATATACTGCATCCCAATATTCTTTAATCCATTGCCTAATAAGCACTACCTTCAGTTCTCTTTGGTAACCTGAAGCTCTCAATGAATGTGCACTGGCATAAAGCCAGTTATTCCATTTTTAATGCATGTGAACATTAAATAGCCGGTTGCTGCAAACATTCATTATTTGCAATTGGTTTGTCATCCCCCTACGAATGATGATAAGACCAATATGACCTTCATTCATTCTTATGAATTGAACAATAAAGACACACTTGCCAAGAAGTGAGGTGGGGAAGAACCTTCCACCAGTTGTGAGTTTGAACTCAGCCAGTGAAAGAAAGAAATTAGGGGAAATTAGCCAAAGAGGAAAGATGGACTAACATCAATGTTTTGGACCTACATTATGAAGGTCCAATCTTCCACACACAAAATAATCAGGAAATCCAATATGCTTGCCCAGAAGTAAAGTGAGGAGAAACCACCTCCTACTGACTGCTAGTACAAACAGAAATTGAATCTGTGTATGGAAAGTAGGCGAGGTAAATGCAAAAGGAAAGACTGTGAGCAGCATAATACCAATGATGCAGAACATCAGAAGACCATGATGTGATATTCTTGTCATATGCCATGCATATAAAACAAGGTGGGTATTAAATAAGGCGTTAAGAAAATTTTCATACTACAATCGTGAAAACATGGGTGTGCCTTATACATCTTAGTTATAGTATACAAGTAAATATTCTCTAAGACAAGATATGTGCATATTTTGTACACATTTCATAAGCTGTTCAAATTTTTACCATTTTCCTTAAAGAATACACACTAACATAATTCTTTTGGTGAATTTATGAGAGTATATGTATTGAAAATTCTATGCTCCTAAACAGTGATAACTCTGCAAAATCACCACAAGTCATTAGTCACCTCGTCAAGCCGTTACAATGTGTTTGATCCACCAACGCCACTTTAGACAGGCTTCACTGTGTTGACCATTTTATACAAAAACATAGTTTTTGAGTTTGGTTTAAGTAAAAAATAGTAGTAACTAAATGTTATAACTTGCAAAACAGAAATAGTCAAATAGCTAAAGTTTCAATAGCATTATAGAGTGAGGACAATGACATTAGCTTGTCCTCCCTCCAACTAATATGCATATAGTTCAGAGCTAATGAAGTGGGTGTCATTCGACCAAATAGTCTTGGTTTTATCTTTTTTTTTTAATTTGATTTTCCACAGATTTCCCAATGGGTTACCTCACATTTGTCATATTTCTTACCGGAGGGGAAAATGATGTGGGCAACCACCCCTTTACCACCTTTCTACCTAGGACTACCTCACATTGGGATAAAGAAAGGACTGATTTGTGATGCTTGAAATTTTTCCTCTTTATTTTTGGAATCATTAGGTCTACATTTGTAAGCTCTCTGAAAAACTCTCACTCCAATGATTAATCAGGTGTTTTGTGTGATCTACAGTAAGTGTGGAGCAGGAGAAGGGAAAAAGAGAGGACAGCTCTGGGTAGGATACAATGTATGCCATTTTTAATCTTTACTGTACACCAACTGACAGGTACTACCACCTAAAATGACTGTGGTGCCTCAATGAAATGAAAACATGAACATGATAAGCCAATCACAGTGCATCTTAAGCAGTAGTAAACCATGTGTTTTACGAGAATTCAAGGACTAAGGAAAATGCATGTCTTAGATGGCAGTGTATTTGGCAGTATAGAGAGTTAAATGGATTTTACTGCATCTTGATTTGAGTTAGGGAAATTATAGAGAGAGGGAAGGATTGCCAGCTGATGCTACAACCATTTGAAATCAGAAAAAGTTTGAGGTGAGTTTTTCCTTGTTGCATTAGATGTCTTAAGCTTAGAATTGTATAGTTATTGCAAGTACAAGGCACATTCAAAAAGTAAGTATCATTATCACATTAAGAAACTTCACACAAGGTATTTTTATTATTAGAATTTATTTTTACATGAAAAGCATACCTTAAACTATGTTTTGTCATAATTTCCACCATTGTTGAGGCAATTGTTTTATCTGGAGATCAGTAGGTTATTCCATCTTTGAAGATGGAATCTTCAATGATGACAAACACTCCCCCTTGAATAATGATGAGCCCTCTCAAAATTTCGGGAAATTCATCGCATAGTATGTAAATCGTGAAATGTCGATTCTCATGATTTTTCTCATCTCATCTCAATTTTCCTGACAAAATCTTCATCGACAACAGAAGACTGCCCACTCCTTGGTTCATCACACACATTTGTTCACCCTTTGCTAAACTGTATTACCCATTTCCTAAGCAATCCATCACTCATTGAACTATTACAATAAATCTCAACAATCTGCCTATGATTTCAGCATGTTTGAGCTTTCTGGTATGCATTCATAAATCGGAGATCAGACCTTATTTCAAAGTTGAAGGGATCTTATATTGACTTACATTGCAATCAATCAAACAGATACAAGTGCCTCAGCAATAGCAGAAACAATGTTGAAAAATAGTTTTAAGTATGCTCTTTCAATTAAAAATAAATTCAAACATAAATACCATTAGTGAAGTATTTATTACAAATACTTTTTTAATGCACCTCTTAAATAATAGTAATGAACCATATTTGTCCCTTATTTATGAGTAATGTGTAATTGTTTTCTAGGCTTCAGATTTATTCACCAGATGTAATTGCCATATATTTTCCTTCCCCCAACTTTTTGGTTGAAATTTTGAGAAATTAAACGAGTAAAGATGATATTCCACAGCCTTCTAGAATACATAGTACTGAAAATATTTCTTTTCATGCGACATAAGTTTTTAGTAGGAATTGAACCTGTGTAATAATTTACCTGTTGGACTAAGTAGCGAATTTGATCCGCTGTTCCTCCAGAGGTCGCATTCGTTATGGCCCAAGCTGATTCCTTTCTTGTTTTGAATTCAGCCTTAAAGAGTACATCAATTAGGACTGGAAAAATGTGTGCATCAATAACAGCCTGTAAAAAAGGAAGGAAGGAAATTTAGAGTACCTTTCATGAAGGAAGAAAATTCATGTTCATGTCATGTTATTGAGTAAAACATTAAAACAACATTACCTGTATTTGTTGCCTATTTCCAGCAGTAATGTTTGATATGGTCCAACACGCCTCTTTCCTCACCGATTCTGATGAAGATGTTAAAAGGTGGACAAGACATGGCAAAGCCGTACAATTGAGAATTACTTGTGTTTGAACATCATCACCAGTAACAATGTTTCCAACAGCTCGCAGAGCAGCTGACACCACATTGTGCTGAGGATGCCTAAATTTTCAGTATATGAAAAAATCTCCATAATAATAATTGTAATTATGCATTCCATAACTTGATTACTATTACCTTGGAATGAGTTACTTTGTAACTTGATAATTTGATACTCCTTTTTATTAAATATTGAAAACTCCCAAATTTTTGTGTGCATTGAGGAGTTCATTACTTTACAGAAATGAAATATTTCACAATTTTTATTATCAGAGTAGGTAAGTACCTATTTTTCAATTTCTATGACATCAATGCAATCAGGAAAGCTATATTTAGTATAAAAATGGGGACCACTACTTATTTATTATGTAAATCTATGAATTTCACCTTGAGAGTCAGAAAGTTATAATTAGATACAGCAATATTTCTTTCTCCCAACTCTTGAAGGATGTCTCTATCAGAACATACTATTTCCTCTGAAAATTCTATTTTCCACAAAATGATCTCCAAAGTTGGCAAATATTGAACATTTTCCTGTGACCCAGAGGTCATTTTTCCCTGAATTCACTTTCCAACAGATGTTTCATTGTGAGCTCCTTATGTCTTACATGCACATTATTCTCCATCCAATAAGGTTTTGACCCAGGAGTAAAGTAGGTGCATGGGTGGGGAAGCATATGGCCCTAATTTTACCATTTCCTGTTTTTTGTTTACTTTCCTGTTGATTTTGGCTGGATTTTTACAAGGTCTCTACGGATATTATGACAGAAGCTAAATGTTAAAAAATACATTTCACATGTAATCCTCCACAGTCAACAAGGTCGCAGGCCATTTGGATTGAAACATAGTAGCTGGGGTGTGATGATTAACGTTCCTAATTTCAACACAATTTGAGAAGGGCAGAGTGAGTTAGGATAACCAAGGAACCTAAACTTATGTAAGATGCTCACTACCTTACATGAGTTCTTATCTTAGGGGTTAAGTGGAATAAGAGACTATTATAGTCTCAATCTCACCCCAATAAAGACAATTTATTATTTTTTTAATGTGTGATATGTCACATTTATTAGAAGGATTTATTTTTTCAATTACATTTCCTATTACCCAAGGCTTTATATTCTCCATTCCAGCAGCAATGCAAAAGAGACGGTGAGTGACACGTTCCTTTAACCTTTCCACACTTGACAGACATTTGTTGTCACTGGTAATGTCCTTTCTGATGACAACCAATCAATTAAAAGTCTTGTCAGCAGTAAATATATCATGCAGTGGATAATTTTCTACAGAGCCTTTCCTTTTGACTACCTACCCATTTACTACGCAATAAAGTAATAAAGGCAGGGTGGGAACAAAATGTTGCACACAGACAGCAAGGAATATTATCTGGAGGGGGTTGACTGTGAGTGGTCTTCTGCTCTCCAGCATTCAGTTGGAAGATTGACGAAATGAGATACCAAACATGAATACAGCTTTTTGATTGGCCCATAATACTTTTATTTTAAGCAATTATAATGAACTCCCTTGTCAATACTGAATTATCTGTCCAGGGTTTTAATTCTTCATTGATACATTCCTCCATTTCTTAATATGAAAAGGCAATCAGAGTACACCAAATCACACACATGGCACACTACTTGTATTTTCAACCAAGTAGCATTTTTCCCCTAACTTTTAACTCTAGTTCAAGTGCAGAACAGAAATCTCATACATTCCCCAATATTAATTGCACAAATAAAGACTGTGAACTTAAGATTCCAGCATTAAACTGATGAGAATATTGTTGTGCACAGAAAATCATTTAAATGAAAGGGAAAAAGATGAGGATTGTAAGGGATAGGCAATGTAAATCAGATCAGATGAGAGTAGGATACACTCTACCTAAATGCCTATGTGGATGGTGATATTGAAAGTAAAAAGGAACAAGTGCAAGTATGCAGACTTTTTGGCAGCAATATTTAGGATATGCCATTAGTTATCAGGGGAACAATTTAATATCCTAACACAATAAGTGATTGCATATGAAAATGTTACTGTACATAATTTAAAAAAGTATTTCTTGATTCATAGGTTTTACAGCTTCAGATATTCAACTTCATAATCTTAAAACTGTGAATTATAAGAGGCATTAAATTTTTAAGTTTGTCTCAGCTATACAATAAAACTGTGTCTTACCTTAAACCACCACCATTACTTTCACGATTGGGTAAGGAAGATAAAATATGCTATTATGAAATCACATCCTATGTATTCATGTTGCACCAGGGTTTGTTTTCCAGTAAACTTATTTAGAAGCAAATACTGTAATGCTGACATATTTGCACACTTAGTTATTCTATGGAAATTTCTCATATCTTTTAATTTGACAAAGTGGAGTTTTTAAGTAGATATGTAAATGTAATAGGACACACATCTAAAATAGAAGTGAAATATCAGCTTTATTTCTGATTTTCTCAAGCATGCTTACTTGTATAGGCAAGATACCTAATAATGAAGAAAAATTGACATTGATGACAACTGAACTGGAATATCATCAGATAGTTCCTTTTTTTAAATTTAAAAAAAAGATCATGGCATTAAGTATCACAAGTATACAAATTTTAACTGACACCATGTTTGTATAGGATTCAATATTGGACAATTCCAACTTATATGCTTTCACAATTCCAGTTTAAATACAATAAAAATCAAATAGGAATAAATAAAAAAATTTCAAAGAATGACTTTTTTTTCAAGTTTTTAAAAAAGAATCTAGTTTTAAAACAGTTGTTCTTTCGAGCAAATTGTTTGGTCCCTTCAGCTGTAATTTGTCTAGTTTATACTGTGTCTGGGAAGCATGACTTTTGCAACATATCTAGCAGATACAAACATGCACTCTATTCTTACTACTAAAAAAAGCCAGAGCAAAATCTCAATTGTCTCACACTAGATACTGCGTATCCATATCTTAAAGTGACCTTTGCAAAGGAGCAGCTCCTGTGCAACACTCTCCCTTGGATGGCAGTTGTGTTAACACAGCCACCCCCTGACCAATTTACTTTTCATCCTCGATGATAATAGATCTTAAAACAATTAAGTCAGTCAATTGAGCCTTTCACTTTGTTCCTTTCCAAACCCAAAAAGAAACATCAAAAGACTTCATCTACAGACAGTAGATTGCTCCATGCACTCATTCTAGGCAGACATATACCGTATACACATAAAGCTTCTTTTGTCTTTTATTATTACATACCTGAAACTCTCTCTGTTTTCCATACTCTACTATCAGGGTTACAGTGCTTAAAGGGATGTCTGCTAAAATTTAATATAAATATGTACACCCTAAGCTGATTTTCGAGGGGGCAGTGGCTAATATTTCATAGACTAATACCTGATAATACATGCATATGAAGTTTTTATGAATCCTAGTTATATATGCATAACCTACATAGCATTGCTACATAAAATGTTCAGTTTGGCCCACAGCCGTTAATATTTTGAGAAAAAAGTAGCTCAAGAGTGAAATTACATGTGACATACAAAACAGGAAAGTCGACCAGAAAATGAGTGGGTGAGGTGAATTACCATTGTTATTATTCAATGCAAACACAATATTTAATTATATTTAAAATTACTTATAGGTCAATCAATTACTAATGCATTATGGATACAAACTCAAAATAAAAGATCCATACTTACATCAGAAGTTCAACAAGCCTACGGCAAACACCTGCATCTATAACAGCCTGAATCTTGTCATTAGTCCCATCTGAAAGGTATGATAGTGCCCAACACGCATCTGCCAAAACATCTGGATCACCATGGAATAATAGACGGGACAGCACTGGAAGGCATGGGCTGACTTTAGCAAAATTGGGAGGAGGATTTTTCCCTCTACATAAATTAGACAGCGCCCATACAGCATTCCGAGTCATTGAGAGACGTGAAGATTTACTTAATAGCCTGTAGAGAAATAAAACAACATATTTGTGTAGTTTCATAAGATATACATTCCATCTTTAAGGATATACCAGCCTCCTCTATCTATATACATATACAGAGGTGTGGGATTTGGGTTGACCCACCACCTTCACCAATCCACTCCTGCCTCCCCACTAAGAAATAGTATACATATATTCTTCCCGGACATGAAAAAATCTTTGTACCTGAAGATGCCACCTATGCATTAACACAGTAGTGCCGAAATAAATTTTACTGCGAAATAATACATAGTTTACTTAGTCAGTAGATATCTAACCTAATTATAACAGATTGTAGCATTGTCATAATTTTCTCAAGATATGAATACAAAATTCTTTTAAAGGCTGCATGGCTTCCGGGTTCCACCGCATGCGTTGTTTCTGGATGACAACA
>LYUA01000223.1:1876923-1890858 GCA_002093875.1 Calopteryx splendens | reverse complement strand
CCCCCTACCCTGATGTGTGAATTTCACACGCCGTTGTGCTTAGTATTGGGTGAGGTCTACCTTCACCTACCAAACCAATTCATTCTTGTTATTTGATTGGTTCAAGTGTGTTCAAGGTGAAGGGTCATTGTACACTCCAAAATAATTGATGCGAGATTTCCTATTCCCTCCATATTTATTTTAGTGGTCTAATTATTTGAATCTCTCAACTGGAGTGGTCGTAATGTATAATTTTCTGTGGCACTGACCTTCACAGGCAAGAGTCCCTAATCCATATTTTTCGGGAAATATAATTTTCGCCTTCATAGCTTCGTCTCTCCTTGCCATGGTAATTTTTATTATGTCAACTGGTATACTCTCATACACTTTAACGACATGATGAGGTTTTTAGCTACCATATTTTCCTCCTCGACGATACGCAGTCGAAAAATTGGGTCAACAACACGTCTTTGCTTGTGGAGCAAGGAAAGTGCATGCCAAATAGGCGGTCACAGATAAGAGGTTGCTATGCACTGACGTATTTAATTGATCATACCTTCCGAATGAAATTGTTGGGACATTAGATTGCTATCTTCGTAATGTAAATTAAACGCGTGTAAATTTTCTTATTTTATGTAGTTATGATCATTGTAGACTTTTTTTCGCATCAAGACGTTGTTTTAAAAATAAAATTATTTTGAAACGTATCGTACACACTATCTAATTCGCATTTTGCGTCATGATATGTCTAATGTGTGAAGAATTAGTCTTAAGAGCCTCGCTGCGAATACCTATTATTTCATTCATTAGATAATAATTGAATCTATCATTGATGTTGCTCAGCGAGAGTCCATTGATTCTATGCACCTCATCCCTAATTTTCAGTAGTGGGGGTATTTAACCTTCTCGATGTTCAAGTTATGCATCCGGTCCAAAAGGCACAGGGGGCACTAGTATTCGTGGTGAAATTTTTTTCACGCTTGCATGGGTTCTTTGTTTTCCCTAACAGTTTCGACTCCGTTTTTAACTACCAGAAAACTTTGGGCCACAAGCTATTGAACGTGCTAATACGACGTTTGTGAAATTAATTCGCAATCATGTTAGCATTTCAAATATCGTTCCATTCGGCTGCCGATCTAGGAAATGGGAACAATGGACTGCCATCGTAGGCACGTGCTCAGAGAAGAGCGTGAGAGGGTGGAAGTTATTGGAAGCTCAAAGTCGAACGGTTAATATTTCACCTGCGTTTTCGGAATGATGCGAAATTCCTTCCGTCCGAAAGTGACTTTCCTCGCGCTCGGCCATTGTTTTTGTCGTGCGCACCGCTTGCGTCGCCGCATACCCCTTCATTTTGTTTATCCACGATGCAGACAGACTCACGGATCCCGACGCTATCCTTTGTCCGGGGGCGTGAAGTGCCTTCGCGGGTTTACATTCCGGATCGTGCGTGTTACAATTAGAATGGCGGACGTGTCCTTTTGTCTCTGGTTTCGAGGTCTTTTTTATCGTTAACAATGGTGGAGCCTGTCGAAAAGAGTGCACGTATTCGTGTGTGAAACGCTTCGTGTCTTGACCGTTGTCTTCTTCGACAGGACCTGTTCACGCAGCTCCAGTTTAGCCAGGAGGCTGCGCCCGCACCGGATGCCCTCAGGAGTGCCCTCGCGAGGGCGTTCTGCGACCGACGGAGATTTCAGCTGGGCCTGATGGACGACGCCGCCGAATGCTTTGTGAGTAATAACAGCAATAGTTCTCCTCCGAGGTTTCTCTGTCTATCCTATCTCCTGCTTTACTATTCATGGCATCCATCATCACTCCTCCTCCTCCTATATAGCCCGGCAAAGGAGCGAATGTATCGATATCAATTCTCAGTGCATGAGGCGGTGTGCCTCACGACAATCCCCCACAGTAAAATAAAATGTGGGAGGAAATTATTTTTTATAATTTGTTTTTGGGTTCGAATAGTTTATGGAAGTTCTGTCCATGATAACCATTTGCTTATTTTTTCTACACTGTGTGTATAATTTTCTCATTTTTCGAGACCACAAAGTGCGTTATTGCAGTAATTTGCTATTGTATCCTGTACAATTTCGCGTTCCCCTCTTTATTTTTTTCGTTCGTATTTTCTCGAATGAACATAGAACGAACGGTTATCTCTTTTGGTTGGGAAGTAGGTTGTAAAATTTTTTACGTGAATGCTAAACGTAATGACAAAATGCTTTTTTATCATAGCTAGGTACGCGAGATTAGTGTCGACTGTAATCGTGTTGGGGGGGGCTGAACCCCTTAACCCTTTCCCTGCGTTGCTATTTACCCCACCCGTGTTGTGACGCGCTGCTCGCTTTCGAGGAGATCGAACGCGTTGCTTTCATAAAGATACTTTTTTATTACCGGAGGCAGTCTCAGCAGTTAAGCTTTTTTAATGTGCTCCGTCCCGATTAGATCACGTCCACGTCATGCCCGCTCAAGCAATCTGGATTAAAAAATTCATATTCTTACGAGAATTTAATCCCAGAAATTGATTGCAAAATTATTACTTTTTGATGCCACTACCAACGCAGCTTGGCACAGTTTTTCGCAAAATGCATCCAATGAGAAAGTTTATGCATTGTCTACCTTGGCCGAATGGGTTCCGGTTATGATTTTTCTTCGACTAGTCTTAAGGCTTGTGCATTTATAGATCGAATTTTCACTAATGACCCGACAACGGATGGTTAAGTGTTCATTTGCAAGAAGTTTCTGCGGAGAAGAAAAGAAAGTGATTCGGTTTCGGTTTGCGATTCCCTCAGAGATGTAAATTTCTGTCGGACAGAACCGAATGTTCATAACGCGACATTTTGTGGCTTCTTTCAAGGTGCGTGCCGTGGGAAGGGTTTGGACTTAAAAACATAGCCGGATAGTTACATCGCCAGGTTGTCGCCGTCCGAGATCTTCGGAATTATCTTTTATGCACTTTAGTAAATTATTTAACTATCGTCCGGGTATTTTGCAGCATTGCCAACTAACGTGGGAATTAATGGCGTGAAAAGTATTTCGTTATCTCTCCCAGCTAAGAAGAAACAATTCGCTTAGTCAGTCAATGGCATCGAAACATTTGCCTCTTTTTTTTACATACTGAGTAAGTACTGTTCGGAGGCTTCAGAATGATCTCATTTGTTCCTTCCCATTAAACGGTCCATTTCCCTTTCACGAGAATGAAATTTTACGCACCGACTTTGGCTTGCGAATTTTATAACTCTTTTTTTTTTTTTATGTTCCACCTGGCCATTTTTAAAATCGTGATTCATTTCCATCGCAAACTCCCTTTCCTCTCCCTGGTCCAAGACGAAATTTTTTGTGCGCTTTCGTTTCCGTCGTTCGCGGCGAACATTAATGCCCTTTTGGACGTAATTATTCCTTCATTTACGACGCGTGGTCCGCGTAAATTAAACCCCCGTGTCATTTCGTCTTAACCGTCCTTCGCCGGAGATGAAGTGAACCAAAAGGACCTCACAACCTTCAACGTTTCTTGCACACTGTTGAATCCATATTTTTTTAAAATCATTTGTTTTTTTCGTCCGAGTCATCGATCTTTGTGGTTAAATAATAATCGGGGCTCGTGTCCCGAGCCCCGTGCCTGAACGATGGTGGAGGGAGGGGGGGAGGGAAGAGGGGGCGGTGAAAAAAGGACACAAAATGATCGGGTTCGGTCTCACACCATTTTTCCGTCGTTTTGTTTTTTCTTCCTTTTCTCATCTCATTCCTTTTTTTTTTCTTTTCGCCCGCAGGAGACCATCCTCCTCCGCATACACTTCCATCTGGCGGCCGGGGAGGCGGAAGACACGTGCAGCGCCAAGCAGTGTATCCCTCACCGGAAGTTCGCCATGACGCTGGTGGAGCAGAGCGTTTGCGGATCATGCGGGGCCACTTCCGAGCCCCTGCCCTTCACCCAGGTCAGATATCACGCGGCCCTCGCCCCCCTGAACTCACCTTTCTTCCCCATTATGACCCCGATCCGGTTAATACAGTGCACGGAGACTCGTGAACGAATTTGTAACTGTAAAACTGGCCCACGAAAAGCAGGATCGAATTGACGCATAAGGGATAGCTATGACCTGCTTCTGGAGTTTTAATTTGTTTTTGTTTTCATCCCTCGGGTAGCATAAAGATTGACCGGGTGAAAGGAAAATAATAAAATATAATGGATGAAAAAATATGATAACCAGCCGTCTTGTGTCTTGCTAATTCCCGTATTTCATCATTTTATTTCGAGGTGCTCCAACATTACTCTGGTTTTATTGAAATCCATCTGTGAGTCATGAAATAATTTAATTCGTTCTTCTTTCATTCCACCGTTCTTCTTTCCACCACCGTTCTTCTTTCCACCACCGTTCTTCTTTCAGCCCACCAGCAGGTGGGCTGAAACTCGATTCTTTCTTAAAAAAATACGCAGAAGAAAGAAAAACAATAATTAGCGCATTTTATCTTTTATCATTGGTTTTTTCTTTTTCTAATAGTAACTTTCCCTTTTCAAATAGCCTTTGTTTCATTAAATGAAAGTTTGGTTTTAACTTATTCCAAAGCTCAACTCAAGAGTAAGGCTGAGCGTGGTTGTCTAGGCAATTAGATAAGAGTACATTATTTTGGAAAGTCACGCGTTAAGATTTCACTATAGTTTTCGTGCTGAGAATTGATAGTAAATGAAGAAAGTGACTTCATTTACGTGGAGAAATCCAAGGGACTTTTTCGTACAAAGAAAAACAGCATTCCAATCCTATTTTCACTTTACCTTTCTCGCATTTTTAATCATGTAATCATCCCCATCATCACTCTTTCAACTCCTTTAATTAAATATGTGCGGTGGATTTTCAGTCTTTCTAGTCCTTAAATATGTATATATTGCTGAAGAATTTTATGCACCTAAACTCAGCACTCTTGTAATAGCAGGTTAATTCAGGCTTTCACGCCGATTTCACTCTATACCCTCTCTAGCAATTACTGCGTTACTTTTGAGTGAAAGCTGGAATCCATTTTTAAGATGGATTCCAGCTGGAATAATGACATCGCGGGATTCTTCAGATCCAACGGAAGCTTGGGTGTTGAGCCTTGTCCTGGTGCTTCATCGAACTTTCCCTAACTTCACTCGATATATCGTACGAATTTAGAAAATTCGAGTTCCGCGGACATTTAAAATCGATGAGGATGTCACCAAAACAGTTTGTAATATATTCAGCCATGGGTTTCGAAACGCTCATAGGTGGGTACTCTAGAATAATCCATGAGGAGAAGCTCGAAGGAAATGCGGGTTCTCAACCAAGCTTTCTAGTATCGGTACACATTCTGTCATTGTTGGAAGGGGACGAGATTTTGGTGCGCGTCATACTTTCGGTTCATGTGTTTTGGTTGGGTGCTTAACTCGTTCGTCTCCGATATTGGCTTGAAGGGGACTCATCTTAGAGTCGCCGAGGGCATGTGGGATTTTGTTTTCGGATTTTCCTCATTGGCAACGTATCCGGCGTGAGGCGATGTCGACGTTACCAAATCCGCCCAGGAAAAGTGGGTAATTTGCACGAGGAGAGTGGGCGAATAAATTTCGAGTCTATACGCTAAACGCTTTGCATACAATGGCTGCTCTCGTTTTTCCAGTTCCTGTCGTGGGCTTGCGTGTAGCGTTCAGAATATTCTCTCGTCAAAAAATCAAGTCGTGTTGAGGAGTTGCGTCTTCTTTTTATCCAGGGGCATTGGGGAAATTTCAAACCGGTACTGCCTGCGGACAAGGGAAGAGATGTAGAAAACTTAAAAAAAATACATTTCCGTTCTTGCGGCGATTTAAATTTGACGCGCGGATGTAACTTTGCTTCGTTCTAATCACTCAAGTTGCTCTATAAATTAAAAACACTTCCTGCTTACATGCATATTGCTTTTCACGCAAGACTTCCCCAATGTGGGGTGAGTTCTGTAGAAGCGCCCGTTATAGTCCTTCCGGGGCCGTTTATTACGTTGTCTGATAAATAAGGGCACTCGACCGGTAAAAGATGTGTCAATAATACAATAAAATTTCGTTATCATAGTTAATATATGATAGCCAAAATAAATTTATTCAATTGAAAATCAAGTACCTATTAAATTTGGTTCCTTGGCGCGGTTTGGGTATGCGAAAACTATATGCTCGGCAAATGGGACCAGGAATTTTTGTGACAGTCGTAATATTCCCCAATGTAAATTTTTATGATACACTTCCTTGACCAACATATCTGCCCTCCTCTTTAATCAGTATCCACTGTTTTTCAGCTGCCATTTGCTAGACGCACTTGTTTTCATGCGCTTTGCATCTCAGACCTGTGTATATTTCTATGAAATTGAAAATTTATGTAAAACCTAATTCTGAAAACGTGATAAGATAAGGGAAAATAGCAAAGTAAAATATTTCATGCAGTTTTGCAGCTGAGCAGTGTTTGTTGCAATTCTTTTGCGTTCAAGTTGCTATTATCCGAATCAAAAGTATCACGCACTAATAATTATTCCTAGAGCATATTGTGCTTCCTCATAATAAACAGAGCCATGATCAAGAATCAAAAGTCTTAATCCCTGATTTATCATTCGCCAATATGAGAAAAAATACAACATTTCGTAGTGGAAGATGAGTCAGTAGTTTGGAACTCTAAGTGGATTTTGGTTTTGAATCGTGAAAAGCGAAGTAAGCACTCTCAGTGTTACACAACTGCGTAATTTTCATTCGGCGAAATGGGAAACTTCTCTAATACGACTGTTCGGGATAAATATCACGTAGAGAGGAAATCCTCCTTTTTTTTAAGCAATAGGGTTTTGGGGGATCGAATGTTTATTGTTTTGCAACATTTCATCCTCGAAAGTTTGTTCGCGAAAGATCGATGGTGCAACCCCCCGTCTCCGGGATCGAAATCGGATGAAACACGTTGTGGCCGTCGCTGTTGTTATTATTAATGGAACCTTTCGACGGAGTTCCCCAAAGGGTAGGAGGAACCGGGGGGAGGGGGAGGAGGGGCGAGTGGTTAGGGGCTCGTACCGGATGCGACACCGCTCCCCATCCTTCCCTTGTCCAGGTCGAATGGCTGGCTATACCCCCTCTCCCATCGCNCTCCCCCACAATGCCGTCGCTTTCTCTCCCCGTAAGATCCACCTCCTCGTGTGTGACTCACCTTTCGTTCTCTCACCCTTTCCTCCTCTCCTCCTCCTACTTTTTTGTCATCCTACTCGAGGGAAGGTGGCGGTGCCATCCGCCCTCCATCCGCCCCGCGTCCGTGCGCCCTCGTCTTGTAAGGAGGCTCTCGCACCACCACCCTTGTGCCTCGCTCCTTCCCGCGAAACGTGATATCGGGCGGGCGGTGCTGACCGAGCGGAGACGCGTGCCGCACCCCGCAGCTTTGCTTTTTCTCGAAGGAAGGGCGAAATGGGGGGGAGAGGGAAACTGGGGGAGGGGGGGAGGAAAAAAATAAGAAGACGGAAAGACCTCTCAGAAGTTGTGAAATCGCCTGAGAGCGTGCCCCTTCCTTTATTCTCCTCCCCCGCTCCTTATCCGGGAAGATGAGCCGTTCTCCAATCCTCGCTCTCTCGGGGACTCATCGCGTTAAATGTCAAGCTAAAAGTGTAATTAACTCAGGGATATGGGTATTGGAAACAATGTTTGTGTTGATGTTGAGTTTCCTTTCGTTGGAACGAGGGTCAGAATCTATTCTCTCTCACGCGATACTTTCTCATATGAATCAGGTAAACAATTACTCTTGCACGCATCTTACTTCATAAATAAGAATGTTGGGTAAGAATTGAAAAATGTTGGCGATGTCAAGCTACGATAAGTTAAAATTACACCTGGTGCGT
This sequence comes from Calopteryx splendens, assembly GCA_002093875.1. Lineage (NCBI taxonomy): Eukaryota > Metazoa > Arthropoda > Insecta > Odonata > Calopterygidae > Calopteryx > Calopteryx splendens. Next base: position 1,883,046 of record LYUA01000223.1, on the reverse strand, counting down.
GTGCAATGGCGAATTAAAACTCAATGGTGCCATATTGAGTAGATAATGCTGGGGACGCTACACATAGAATACATTATTCCTGCAAATTCATTCACTGATAACGAGAACCGCACGAAAAATTACAATTAAGTCAGTAGTGCCCATAAGACTCTTAGGATGCCAGACAGTATACATTTTTGTGCAATAACAGAGTTAACCGAATACATGATCCATATATTGAAACGATGGTTTTTTTATGAGTTCCTTGGACGAACGATAATTACTTGGTCACCGAATCTTCCATATAAGAAATAAATTTGTGACTTGTCTGAATTTCCCTGACAATGTTTCCTCTGTAAAGTCTTCTTCGATAACAATTAAAATGTTTATTTGATGGCAGTCAAAACCTGTACTCTGCGTGGTGGGTTGTATAATTTCCGGGTTAACATTAAGACCCGTTCGCTTTGAAACCGGTTTCTTTCTTCAATGTAATGAAATCGTCAGAAGCTTCATTCTCTGAGGCGGAATTGCAAAAAAGGCATCTGATGTGTTTATATTGCTTAAATCCGTTATGCCAAATTATTTTATCAGAGAAACGCAATTTACAGGAAGATGTGAGGTGTTTCATATGCACGTGGTCATCAATCATTATTTTGCTAATACCTCTTAATGTTGTTGAGGGAATAATTTGGGGTGAGAATAATGCTTCGATTTCATAACCTAAGGCAAAATTTAAATACCTTATCCACGCACGCTATTAAAATATTTTTTGTTTCTAATGCAAATCATCTACAATATTCTACATCATCTAAAACCCCGTATTTGCACAAAAGAAAATTCATTTTCCATTTATTAAAGAATAGTTTCTGCAATTTCTGACAAATTTCGATGAACGCCCAATTTAAGACCTAATTATTATGGGGTAGCCCCGGACGTAGCTCTGCTTTGAGATATTTGCCAATGTTTTTTCAAATTTGAACGATGACCATTGGATCAAAAGTAAAAAAGGAAAGTAATGTACATAATATAGTACCTATGTCATTTTGTGCGAAAAATCGGTGCAAAATTGTGCTAACCTCCCGGATACAGTCATGAATGGAATGATACGTAGTTACTGGTATCTTTTTCCTCTTGCATCGGAGCAAGGATTGCTTTCTTTCAGCGTGAACGATCTCCGTGCAAAAATACACCACGGGACTAGTTTCCGTATTTGGAACGTGCGTCACGGATTTGCCGTCGCCATTGCAAGCGTCGACCCACGGGAGTCACTGTGTGCTAATCAGTTGCGCTTTCGTCCGGCAGATGGTGCACTACGTCTCCGCCTCCGCCCTCACCTCGACGTCCAGGCGGATTGCATCGGAGGGCAGCATCGAGAGCCGTTCGTTCGGACGCCTCCTCCGACTCACCGCCGGCGTAGGGGAATTGAGGGACTGCCCGGGGGGTTGCGGAGCCGGAGTCTCGCCCAGGAGGGCCCTGACGAGCACCCCGGACGTGGTGTCCATCGGGATCGTTTGGGACTCAGAGCGGCCGCCGCCCGAGGCCATCTCGGCCGTCCTCTCCGCCGTGGGCACGTCCCTGCGGCCGAAGGACCTCTTCCATGCCGTCGTGGACGCCAGGTGGGCGTCGACCGCGTCTCACAACCTTGTGGGCCTTGTTGCCTACTACGGTCGCCACTACTCCACCTTCTTCTTCCATTCGAGGCTGAGGGCTTGGATATACGTGGACGACGCTTCGGTGAGGGAGGTCGGTCCCAGGTGGGAGCAGGTGGTGGACAAGTGCCGGAGGGGTAGGTTCCAGCCCCTCCTGCTTCTCTACGCCGACCCAGCGGCGTCCCCGATCAGGTCCTGCGACGGGATGACAGGGGGCAACCCCACGTCGCCGCCCCTGAACAGGAGGTCCATGACGCCGGCTCCCGAGAGGAACTATGGGAATTTGAATGGGTGCATGGGCGAGCAAGGAATGGATCCACGGAGGGTGATGTCTCCCGTACCAGATTCTCACTCCCAGAAGGTGCAGCCGGTAGCCACGAGGGCTCCCCTCTCTCCCCTGCAGACGAATGGGGAGATGAGGGCGAAGTGGGATGTGGTGAATGACGGGGGTTGGAGGGATCTGGGGTATCCCATGGATCCTGTGGTGCCCGATCACTTGAACAATCCAGGGAGGAGGGATTCAGGGAATTGGAGTGGTGACAGGAATAGTGCATCATCTTCATCTTCCACGTCCATTGAGAACCCCTACTCGTTCATTCCTGGTGGAATGCAAAGGTCAGTACCATGCATGCAATAATTTGCCATGATCCTAAAACACTCACCCAAAGTCAATTAAATCTATTGGCTTAGATTTTTTTAAGGTGGTAGATTTTCTGACAAAATTTAATTTTGAAACATGTAATAGATAGTGTGAATTAGTCATGAGACACAAATGAGAGTAAACCATTGCAATATATATTTTTATATCTCAATTCTATTCAATCAGAAAATTTCTGCACTGCATAAAATTCATGCAAGAGGTGGGTTTCATGTGAGTGTCTATTGGGTCTAACCGGTGAAGACACCACCCATTGTGCTCATATCAGTTTTCAGTGGATTCAGAGAGTCCCCCTAACTACCATGTCTTGATTTGGTCCCTCTTTCATCCTGAAAAATGGGCAGGGTGATCAGAAAATTGGCAAAGTTCATTTTTCATGCAGGTTTACAAATTGTTTCAGGCTTTTGAAGGGTTTTGGTGATACAGTATAAATTATTCGTTTCTAGAAGATTGTCCTTGCATCCTTTTTTTTGGATTCATGGGAATTCCCTGTAAACCTGACCAAACTAATGACTAATCGTTTAGGTGAATTAATTGAAGTAGTTTGAGCTACTAAGCAAAGATTTGAAATGATTAATTTGGTAAATCCTTTTTTTGGATTATCTTGCCTCCTTCCTCCCTTCTGCCGTGCTAATACAACAAAAATTATGTCGTTCTCAACCCCTTCTTCTAGCATATCATGCTGAAGTTTATCTATTGACTCAATTGGCCATGGTCACTGTCAGTTTAATTGAATATGGCAACAAATGTTATTGTGCTGCATATTGGAAGGTGCTTATCCAGAAGGCATCTAAAATATTTTACATGTTGCAGATTGTGCCCTCAAAATTTGAGCTTAAAATAGATTGGTGCTCTTCATATTATGACATGATGACAGTTTCCCTCCCCCATATGGTTTGTAACACAAGAATGATATCATAATTTCTCTTCCCAAGTATAATTTCTGAATTAATGGATGTTAGTTGTAGAAAAACTGCTCAGAACTGATTTGACTAGGTTTTCCTCATTCATGGAAATTTCAGTGGTATTTTTTCACTGACACTATTTACAGCTACACATGCTTAATCACTAATTATTAAAACTGCCATAAAAGCCAAGAGTTGGTATTATGTGGGGAATCATTGTATAGAGTTGTTGGGAAGATCTAGATGCCATAAATTGGTATTATATGGGGAATCATTGTATATAGCTTGGTTAAATGTTAACCAATGCCATTGGGTTACCCAAGTGAGTTTGATATTACTGGGTTTGATTAGAGGTCTCCATCCTAAATACAGACAGTGCAAATTTCTAAATGTGAGAACTTTGTGGGGAAAATCAGGTGGCACGGAGAAAGAAACTGTGGCTCCTGTTGTGAATGTGTGAATTTCATTTGGCAAAGGTTTATTTTGATGTGAACTATACTTAGGCTAATTTAGGTTGATTTCTGTGATGCATATGTACCCTAATTTTCATCAACAAAAATGCGTTTTTTTGTCCCCCATGGCCCTGCAAATTTACTATGCCAAATTTAGAATCACCCCGTACAGACATCTTTTATACTTGTGTATGGTTAGATTTTTTCAAACCAAGTTTTGGGCAAAGAATTGGGGGTTGAACTATACATGAGTATACACCGTGGTAGGCTGGTATTCACGGCATATGAATATTGGCAGCAAATGCTTTTGAGTTGTTTTAAGAATAGTTAATTTTTTAAAAATTTTTTTATCTATATTTTCATGTTTTATTTTTGTCCTCTGGTATTATACATATGTAAGTTGCAGAAGTATCACAGCTACAAAACTAATATACAGGCTTTTAATAAGAATTTTCCTGCTATAATTACCTGGGAGAAAACACAAAAAATGTTCAAGATCCTTCTGTAGAATGTATTATATCATTCAAGAAAATTTTTTCAATGGAATAAATAGGTTGATAAAAATTTGCCATCGAATTAAAAATTGCAAATCTATTCATTAGTGTGAACTCAGAGAGAGTAAACATTCATGAATAATTCTTGGCTAATTGAAGAATCTTAAGACTTTATATTTATACTTAGTTATTAGTTTGGTTGTTTGACCAAACATTAACAGTGTGTTGCTGTGTTTTTTGTATAACTTTTAAAAATATGTTTTCATCATAGATAGTGGGATTTGTGGCTCATATTTAATAATGTATTTATTTTTCAGGTTACCTGGAATTTCTATGGGAAATTCAGGGATACCGAAAAGCCCCACAAGTTTACGACCTGGAGAACTATCAAGTTCAAGTAGTGGACCATGTGATCAAGGCTATGATTCATATTCATTGTCATCAACTGACAGTTTGCCACTTCAGCAGAATCTTAGACACAACCTGCAGGTAAGGAAGCTTTTTTATAAGAGAGCATCAGCATAAAGTTTAGCTTTAATATTAATCCCAAAGGATCCAGGATCAAGCCATTGAAATAATCTTTGTTATGCTAAAATTATAGATAGAATAATTTTGTTGTGTCATTAAACCACATTAAAAAACTGAAGCATAAAATATTTTTCATTTTAGCTATTTCAAGATGCAATGCTATGAGATGAGATTATGTTGGTAGCATAAATGATGCATTTCAATTTTAGGCACATCAGGATTGTGTTATTGGTGCTAGTTTGTGTTCTTCTCAATGCACTTTTATCAGACTGCTTGCCTCACTTACTAAATAGATATGCATAGTCATGAATATAGTTGAGAATTGAATTCTGTTCAACTAACGAAGGCAGCATGGCCACTGAAATGTTGAAATTATGTGTGCTCCTAATGTTTAAAACAGTTCATAAGTTATTACATACTGTGAACCACTTAACAACATTTTTCTACTAGCATTTATAAATAAATAACTTTAGGTAGGTTGGCATCTAGGTACATGCATACACCCTGCCCAACCCCTTAGTAGTATTTTAGGAATATTCTCTAAATGGGTCAATTGGAATATATGATTAGAATTTCGTGCATACAATGTGTATAGGTATCAAATCCTTATTCCCGGAATGAAATATTTTGGTCCAACAAATAGAATCCAAATTTCAGCCATTTGTGGTCAGGTCACCTTAATTTTGTTAAGACGTGTAAATTTTTCCTTCTTCATACATGAATAATTTCAAGATGTTCATCTCACGCTGACACCTACATTAGTATTTATTTTTAACTTAGAATCAGTTTTTAAATGTTACAACCTTGAAACATGAAGAAGCTATTCCATCTAAAATTCCATTTTCGGTGCAGATTGCAATATATGCTTTTATGGACAATATTATGGAAATTATTTAAGTGGCATAAATGTAAATGATTATCAATGTGAAACCTGTAAATAAGTTACAAATATATTAAGGTTGCAATTCTAAGAAAATTCCGAGACACACTGACTAGAGGTGTATTACACTTGTTATGATAAATCCAAACTTCATTTAACTGGTTTAACTCGGGGAAGAATTGATGAATTGGGTTGGAAACTTCATTGTCCCTAGTTACAGCCCTGACTTAGTATCAAGCAATTTTCACATGTTTCGTCTGCTATAAAATATTTGTGGCATCAGAACATAATGATGATGTTGAACCTGCTGTAGTAATGTGGTAGGGACAGGGGTTCAAAGACTGTTATGCAGCAGGTTTTTGAAGAGTGGGTATTTAATTAGGACTCTGAATTGTTTCAATTCACATTCCTCATTCAAAATGCAATTGAGCTTCAACAATGACTGAATTTTGTTGTCACACACACACCCAGGGTATGACTACCTTTGAGATCCCTTAATAAAAATTAAGGAACTAAGTTCAAAATTAATGTATGAATAATTTTGTTTTTAAGTAATATGCTTTAATGTTACTATCTTG
>LYUA01000223.1:1777094-1790410 GCA_002093875.1 Calopteryx splendens | reverse complement strand
ACACAACATTTCTGCCTTGACTAGACTCGGGGAAGTCACTAATCACAGTTAATAGGGCTTATTTATCTGAGTTGATTTAAAATTGTGAGATTAACTTTCATAGGCTAACTATGTACTCATTTACTTAAGTCTTGCAATTATTGTGAAATTACTTTTCCGTTGATGTCAAAGATTTTGTTTTTCAGAAATAATTATCGTTGATTATTTGTCATTCAACAAACACCAGGAAAATTAAAATACAATCTGGTCACCGGATAAAGATTTCTCGGGAGGCATAGCCCCCAAGCCTATCGGCGGTTAGCACAAGGTTGAAGGACTATCAACCACGTAAGTCTTTTCAACTTATTGTAAAAATTTGTTCAACAGTCTTCTCTGAGACTGCGAAACACATGCATCTTGGTTATGTTTTTATCTGTCTCCTCATCACAGCTATTTGCATCACTCGCCCATTTTCCCTTTTAAAGCTCAAACTGACCTTCACGGAAGCACCTGTTCGTTTTTACCGCCTTTTCCATTCTTCTGTTGGAGATTATCTTTTCCGCTTTCTAAATTCAACTTGGGGTAAGCGAGGCAGAGGGAGGGAAAGATTAGGCATGTTGGACGGAATGAAGGGAGGCAGAAAGTATGCGGAATGGAAGAATGGGTAATTGTAGAGTAGGTTGATGCGATATTAGTGTCCAGTTAGTCGTGTTGCCGTAGTGTCCATCAAAAACCTACCCTAATTGGTAGACTGCCATTAATAAAAAAAATTCAACTATGGGTCATATAGGCATCACGTTAAAATAATTCGTTATTCTATTGAGTGGAATGAAAATTGACCTTGAGATACCTTTGAATAAAATCATAAATTCTGCAGCACAACCCGTGATCCCACCCTTCCTTTTCGCAAGCACGTGAGAAATTTCACGGGAATGTTTCATTCAGTTTTCATTTCCTTGTTCAGCGTCTTTTCCTTCAATTCCACCTATGCCTCATTGTTCAGTGCAATCGCGAGTACAGAGCTAAAGATGGAATTCGTACTTTACGGACAACTCAAGTTGATATAGAGCAGGTGCCTTATTATTCACAAACCCTATTATTCCCACCGTCCCTCCCACGCACCAGGGATTTGCTCTTCCATCTCTCTCCGGCAGTCAGACTCCCTCGAATTATCGTTATGGTATGGGTATGTGAGAGATTGGAGTGAATGGTTTGAGAGGAAGGGGACGACTGAGAAAGTCATGGGCGATTGTGGTCGAAGAGACTCTCAAGACAAGGAATATTAGTAATTTCAGGAACAGAATTGCGTGTATGAAACATTGGCTCATACACGCCCTTCTGTTGTCATCGAGACAGTGCTTGAACGTGGCTGAGGCGAAAGAAGTATGTAAGGACAGATCAGTAAGAAGGGAATCATTAAAAGGGGGTCGGACCTTGAAATAATTTAAAATTAGCCTTTTTTTTAACTTTTTTTGCATCAAAAGGGAACGGTGTGAAGGGTATGTTTCCATTCCTCTGCATTCGGAAAAACCTCCAAAATATCGTATTTCTCTCTCTGCAATTGTCAACTATCGTATTTCTCTCTGTACAATTGTCAACATCCTGATTTCACACCCCATCTACTTGAATGAGGCTTGATAGCCTGATGGGTAGAGCTTTCGGTTATTGATCAGAGGGTCCCAGCTACTTATCCCGGATGATAACTTTGGAGCACTCCATGTACAATCTTTGTGGTGGGACTTTCTGGTTACTGAAACTTCATGAGAAACCAGATGATTGCACAAGGAGAGAAACTGGCCTCCCATACTGTGAACGTGTAAATTTTGCTCACCCTGAGTACAGGATGAGCTCACCTATCAATCCTATCAGTGTTTGAGTGGATATAGTTCAAATGAGTAAATAACTCCTCCGGTAACGACCTACGTTGATGAGAGAAAGAGTAGGGTGTTGCACTTACATGCGTGATGCCCGGGCACGCTTGACCAAACCCAGGCTGATTGGCTTTTAGAGGTATATTGCCAAAGGGGGGAAAGCCACCCCTTCCTTTTCAACCCAACCCCCGCTATCCCCCCTCCTCTTCGCCAATACCTTCTCACCCTCCATTCCCTCCTCTGGTACCTACCTCCCACCCCATAAATGGTTATATTTCCCGTATATTTAATAATCTAATTACCTGATGATGCCCCCAAGGCGTCGAAACCGGTTGTACCGCAATAAATTTTACTGTAAAACTATATATAGTGTACGTATTCAGTTATCTTGAATTTTCACACAGCCGAGCCTGGGAACAATGAGTTCGCTAAACTGTTCTTAGTAAATGATGCCCAAAAGACTATCCCACTACTACAATTGAGATATATATTTCTCGTTATCGTATCTCGTATTATCTCGTATAATGGAGAGTAATTCCCGAAGAATCTTCCGCAAAGGGTTAATGTACTGGAATCAAAGCCAATAATCCGTGATTTTAATGACGCGTTGATAGTATGGTATAAATTTTCAATCCAACGTAAATTGTATAGAATGAACAAAATAATGAATTCAAACATTTTATTAACAGACTGATTTATTTCAGTGTACATGCTGAAGAACAAACGAACATTGCAATGCATGAGCTTTGGAAAACATTTTTACAAAATATTTACAGGAGACCATATTCAAATAGTTTATGCATTGTAATAGCTTTGGAGATGATAATCATGAAATGGTATTGACTTAAATGATAAAGAATACACTTCATACAATGCTCAGCACCCATACAACATTCGCATTCATTATCGAAAATATAGACACACAAGCACACATACACTCACGCGTAAACATAAGAACACTGGGAAATCGTGGAAAAATAAAACCTTACACATTTCAGATCTGTCGTCGTATTTAGGTTTTTTCAAATTCTTGTATCCATTCAATTCATACCCGATTATCATAGAACATCACTTCCCACCGGGTGGGTGAATCCAATTGGCTGCCTCTTGGGAAAATCCTTTTGATTCTCTCACGTTGGAAGCACATTAAGGTACCATTTTATTTTCCATTAGGTACAGCGCTACTGGAGTATTCATCCGTTCATGTCTTGATAGATTGGGGTAGATACATATTACAAATATGTATTGTGTAACATTCTTCCACTCAGTCAATTAGCAACCTAAAATTCGGTCTTGCCAAGTCATGAAGTCAACTCTCAAAACCGTAGAAAAAGTTATATCAGAAATGTATTTCAATTAATCGTAAATAACAAGCCGGTGGCATGTTTTGGTCATAGGAGCAAGAGCACTCTTAACCTTTCCCCTCCGAATAGACGATAAGTAAATCAAGAACTGAAAATGTCCGTTTTTTTGTTACCAGTTGCTTGAGTTCTTCACGTAGTACTGCACTCGTCACAAGTCTAAAATGTTGTATCTTAACGCGTTTCACTTAATATCCCTGAGTTAAACCGACATTAGATCTTTTCAAGTCAGTGTAAGTTGTTAGATACACCTGCATTGAATTCACAATCCATTTCACATAAGGAAATAATAACTTTCCCTGTAGATATGAAAAATCGCTATTTAATTTAGGTTCGGTTACTAATGGAAAAATTTCATTTGGCTGAGATTCGATCCGAGGGCATTTAACAAATGATTATTACCTTCTGTGAAAGTATAATTGTCTTCATTGGGAGGCCGCTGGTTAGATTCCCGGTCAATGTTCACTTTTTCATGTGCCAACAAATCTGCATTTATTTGCTAGCATTCTCTTGATTTTCTTTGATGCTAATGTAGAGATAAAATGAATGCATACGAGACGGAGAACTTAGTAATACTTGTGGTCATTGATAATCCTCAATCTTCTGTAATGTTTTTTTCATTACCAGTTGCTCTTATGTTTATAATTCACAGAATTACGCAAAATTGCGTTCACAACCTTGTATTTTGGTTTTCTAGCTATTGCAAAAGATATTTTCGCTGTTATACCTAACGCCTAAAATATAGTTTGTTATGCGGAAATCATTGTCGTTTCTGTTTGTCTGGCGTATCCTTAACTTTTTAAACTACTCCATGTGCACACAATAAACGAGATTCCGCTAACGAATGAAAAACTGGCGCATTAGAAGACTAGGCCGTAAGAAAAGTAAATTTTAGCGTCACAATCTCTGTGGTTGCATCACGTTATCGTTGTATAAAGCAGAGAATGCGACGCGAAAATTTACTGACGACCGAACTTGTAATAGCTTTTACTGTTTTCCTTCGTAAAAAGATAGGGTGATTCCTTTGTTGGGCACTTGATATCTCTGTGCGTTGCTAAATGGAATTTGTGAGTTTTATTCCCCACGGGTTCCAGCATGTTCCTCCATAGCAGATTACTCACTGGAATGAAAAGTATAATCATTTGTAAAATCCTGCTATACAAGCTTAAATTTCGACTTAAAAAAAGAGAATAGCAGAGGTTTTTAAAGATTTTTATCTGGCCACGCCGTTACATCCGAAGTTTAAATTGAGTCAGATTTTTTAAATTGAGGGAGATTTTATCTATTATAAGGTAATGTTATTAAGCAATAAGAAGGCGAAGGCTAAGATGAACATTATAGTTGGGGGGCATAAACTATAGCAGGTATTCCTTTGCCTAATTAGGAAGTATTTTAGACGAAGGTGGGCAAAGTGGTAAGGAAATTAGAAGAAGAATTGTGTCACTTAAAGAAGCCTTCATAAAGAGGGGGTAGAAATGATGAGAAGAGTCTTAACAGAATATCTAAAGAAAAGATTAGGGAAAACTTTGATATGGGGCTTATTATTGTACGGCATAGCAACTTGGTCATTGATGCAAGAAGACAAGCGTATATTGGAGGATTTTGAGATATGGGTGTGGAGGAGAACGGGAAAATTAAAACGGACGCAAAGAAAAACAAATGAAGTTTCGAGGTAGGTGGAGTGAGAAGGTTGTTGGGAAAATTTCAAAGAAGGCAGGAAAATTGGATTCAGGGCGTACTGAGTGGCGATGGGTTTTTGAGGCTTTGAGAGAAGGGTCAATGTTGGGTAATTGAGGTAGAAGGAGGAAAAGATCAGGCATGTTGGACGGAAAGAAGGGAGGAAAAAAGTATGCGTAGCTAAAAAGTATTTTATTGTTGAGTGAAGTGGTATGGAATTTAGTGCCTTGTGTAATTCTGGGCTTTGAAGTGTGGGAGTGCTTAGTCCCTGGGTCCATCAAATACCTATTTTAACCGGTAGACTGCCGTCAATGATTCAAAATTATTATAATTATCTTATTATTAATTATCTAAAATTATTATTTTTCTCTCCGATGGAAAGGTCAGTATACCTGAGTGTATTTGATACAGTCAGAGAAATTCCACGTTTCTGCTTAATGTATACATACCCTGCGTCTACAAATTATTTCGCAAGCCATCTCAAGGTCTTGTGGCAGGAGGTGTTGGTGTTCATTTGTTCTAAACAACCTCCACTAAAATTACCTACGATGGGGGACCTCTGTAATCGCATTGCGCAATGAAGACTCTTACTTTCGTTTCCAAACGAAATATCTATGCTGAGTCAGTGATACAGATTGTAAATTTTTATTTCTCAAAGATTACTTAAATTTGATGATTGGTACTCACGAATAGCCATTCCCCTTTGGTTGAAATGCACGCAGTCCGGCGTCATTATAGGCGTTCTCGTGATCATCTCGAACAAAGTTTTGTCGTCTTCCTTTCCCCCGGGGTGGTTCAGCATGTTGGTGAAGTGGAAAAACGGCTGCCACTCCACAGTGAAGTCCTTCCGCCCCGTGTACCGTTGACTTGATGCCTGCGAGAGGAGATAGTTCGCAAATTGGCGGAGATATGTAAAAATACTAATCGTGAGAATCAATGAAAAAATGGTTCAATGAAAGATACACAAAATATTTGGTTTTTCTGGCAGCCATAGCTTTCAAATTATGCTAAAATTAAAAATTAGCCATAAAATATTGTTAATTCTTAAATAAATCATACTTCGCTTTCACTTCTTAAATGTGAATGTTGAAGCATTTTTTTTGAGTAGGGGTATGATGATTAAAAGACACGGTGCAAAAATATTTCCTTGCCTTCATTCCATAATATGCGTAATTATTATTTTTGCATTGCTTTTTAAACTTATATTTAAGGACTTTTAAATTTCATAGCAACTTTGAGGAACATGTCACTGTTTTCTTATATATTTAAGAATTCAGAACTCCAGCATGTCCCGAGTTTTCAACAGTAAGTAAAAAAGTAGTGGGACGAATATTAAATTAAATTATTATTAAAGTCTGGTGATTTATCGGGTGTAGAAACTTCTGAACGAGTCTCACATCGTAAAAATTCCATATAATCGATAAATTTCATGAAAACGTTCTACCATTTAATCCCCACGCCTTGCTTTCTTTGGTTATAAGGGAGCACTCAATGTTGAAACGAAGAATAGTGTGTTTCATTAAGAATGCATACCAATTCCAGCTCCTTTTGCTGATACTTCTGTACTAAGCGAGCCATCACTTGTATACCCTTTTCTAAAGTGCCCTCCTGAAATATACAGGAGCAGGCTAGTCTGTTGAAGAAGCGGCAGAAGTTATTTCGGGGCATCCTTGCAGTCATGGTCGTGTCTGAAAGTAAGATTTTATTCTGATTAAAAATCGTAGGTTTGAACAATTGCAGTTTATACACATACCTTGTTAAGCAGACCTATTACATTCATTTTATTTTACGGCATTGATAAGTAGATGTTGTGCAATGTATGCTTTTACAATTGCAAGTGGGAGTTATGGGGTTTTAAGTTCCTCTAACGGGGAATAACGTGTCGCGATGCATGCTTAACCCAAGAAAAACATTTAAACGGAACATATCATCCATTTACTTAGGTTCAAATTTAAAACAATAAACGTCAAGTCAATAGTCAATCCCTTAAAGAGGTTCCCCTAACGGATATGGTTCAAAGTCATAATCTTCCATTTCCTCTTCCAACCAGGAAAGAAATATTTACGCCTATATGTTATACTCTTTCAAAGAGTTGGTACATTTGAAGACTAAAATAATTCTCAGGGATATTTCGTACATGTCAAAGTTCTGGAAAAAAAATATTTATACAGATTGGTAACCAGATTAGGGCCAAGATGCCGGGTTGATGCATGAAAAGTCCGAGAAGTTTTGAGTATTACAAGTTCTGAATATTACTCATGATTTTAGCAGTGAAAACTAACCAGGAACAAGTTTTCTGTCAGTATCCATAGAAGTATATTTGTATTTTATAAATTCACGAGGAGTTTGTTGTTATTTCAAGATCTCCAATTCTAGGTTTTACTAAATCTCCTATTTTACAATGTTTCTTCCGGTTTAGAAATACAGGATAGCAATATATAAGTGTTTCCTGATACATTTGCTGCCATAGAGTGTAGAATGGTAACTTCTCAAGGGTTAGGTTCCCTAGAAAGTTAAAGTTTTGGAGCCCAAGAAGTGTAACCAAAGACTTTGGAAAAATATTGATTTTTCTTCACTCTTGCGAATGCCCATATTTTATTTCCAATAAATGGTATCTAGGTTAGTGTGGCGCTTATTGCAGTTTTGGTTGATATATGTGTAGTTTTTCGTGTAATATTCATTTTGATCCCCTCCATTTGTTGTTTTACAACGTTTTAAGGCCGGTATATGTGTATTACTTATGTTTATAACTACGTAGTGAAATTATCTACCCCACAATAATTATTTTTAATGTCATAGGGAATAGCCAACAAATTTAGTAGCGACGAATGTGTTCTCTATCTGTTATTTTTTCTGCGTCTTTTACATTTCAATCTATTGATGAATAATATGTTTACCATGATTTATTAGCAAATTTTCAATCATGACCCTCTATCAATATGATGCTGGTAAAACAATCACCAGAATCAGGAGTTTTAAGTCATACATTCTTCACGGTCATCGTCCAGGGTATATTAACTAATTAATTTAATTTTCATTCTGTAGGTTAAGTTTTATTTCAAGTGATTTTAATCATGAGGGATTGAATTTTTTAGATGAGAAACTCAATTCAAGTATATTTTCATAAATTTAGTGGAATCGTTTGAAAACCGTCTGCTCCTTCTTTATTGTTATACGTATGTATTCACAAACTTGTGCTAATATTATTGTTTAAAATGAAAGCACTCTTAATTTCTCTTATTTTTCAGGTTTTATAAACTAAAAGAAACAAGGAAATCTTTATATTACCTAGCATGGATACCACATTCACAAACAGTCTTGGGACTTTCGTATATAAATAGTCAAGCGCCTTCTGGATTTGGAGTTTATGCGCCTCAGGAGTGTTCTGCTTCTTCTTAAAACACTGGTAGGAGCACATATCGTTGTGTCCGATTGCTATGGATAGTAGCTGAAAAGGAAAATGATAATTAAATTTAGTGACATGGATCATATTTAGATCTAAGGGTGTTATACAGGGGTAGTAGAAATTTACGGCGACAGAAATTCAGGTATATATGCGAGAGAAGGGAAGCTGGTTGTTAGCCTCAGTATCTGATGATCAGATCAGTTTTATAAATATGAATATGTGTAAGATAATTCTATTATTGCCCATAGGTAAATATTCTCTCTGATGCATAGGAAACTATGCCCTGTCTCGTGATGAATACTATAAATTATTATTTCAAGATATAACACCGACAAAAATGTTAAAAATCATTACTCGATTTTATTCCATTCTCAAACATATTTTTGTTGTCCTCTGTGGTGTGTCCTGTTTTGGCTGTGTGATGCGACATTTTCTAGCTATGATTTTACAAAATATCTTCTTTAGAAATTATACTTGTTTTGACGTTGGTTTCTTGAAGGTTTTTGATAAATCCAACACATATTCTTCGAGACCTTTTCTAATACCTCAACTAGCCCATTTCCTGATGGATCCCAAATAGGCATTTGCCGTTTATTCTAAATGTGGCCGAACTTATGTAATATAAGTTTTTCTTTGCCTCTCTCCTAATGAACTTTCAAATATCGCCTAGCTACACTTCTGAGCAAATTCGTTTTTACTTTTTTGTTATCTTTTTTTAAGTATATTCATGGAGTGTATGAGAGATGAGGAAAGTATGCATCGCACCATAAACTGTCAATTCGAATCCAGACTTCAGCTGTTAATACATGCGCTTTCTGATTAATATTCAAGTTTCAAATGAGGCATATATATCCTTCTATTCTACTCTATGATACTTCATTACTTTATCCGACATCATTCTCTCTGAGGGAATTATGTAAACTAAAGAAAATATTTTGAGTATATTAAGATCGAATTTTCTTTTTACCACTTGTGATATATGGAGAGATATCACTAAGTTGACGCATTTTTTTCTTATTTTTTCTTGTTTCGTTTTAAATTGATCTTATTCTTCATACGGACACCATTCCACGTAAATAAAATATTAGCAAAAATTTTAAAATGGATTGTAAGGCTGTATGGATCCGAAACGTGGTTTTTGAGGCAAGAGGATGGGCGTAGATTAAGACTCTTTTCACATGTAGTTATGGAGAAGAATTGATAAAGTGAAGTGGACAGAGAGGAAGACTCATGATGAGGTTATAAATATAGTGGGAGAAGGGGGAAGTTACTAGAAGAAATGCGAAGAAGGCCGAAAAAGTGAATGGAGGAAATATTGAGAGGTTATGGGATGTTAAATATCGTAACAGAGTGGAGAATTGAAAGGTAAGCGGGGACGAGGAAGGAGGAGCATAAGCTATTCAGACGGTATGAAGGCAGGTGGATAGTAGAAAGAAATGAAGAGGGAAATAATGTAGGGCAGACAGCAAGACGTTTACGCGTGAGGCAGTACTTATTAGTGGTTAGGGTCCGTCCAAAACCTACATTTAATAGGTGTATACCTATTAAAAAGATAGGTGGGTATAGGTATATAATTGTCCATTTTGAAGAGCGCTTATTCTTATAACTTTCGTATTATAACTGACCTTGTTTATACTTGAATATGGGAGATTCACTCTCATTTCTTGAGTATTGACTACTGGAGAATAATAAATACCAATTTACTTTTATCTCGACGGGCTATAACCATACTTGGGTAGCCACTATCTACAATTAGCGCGCTACTGTTGCAGTTACTGTTATTTTTGTAGCTGTAACGGACTACATTTTTTACTTCGTATTTTAGTATCTTTTTATTGGTAATCTACCGGTAAGTTTATTTTAGTGTAGGGACTGCAAAATATTATGTAGCTTATAGCTATTTTCACGACTAATTTTGCTTTATTTTTACTTATTTCCCGTTTACGGTTCACTTAACCGTTGTCACCTGTGCGTGCCGCCTTTTGAGGGATTGAACTCTGCATATACTATCCTTCCCTACCCTTGTTACGCAACCAATTTAGTACCGCTTAATTCCTTTGGAACATCCTTTTCTCAACCAATGAAGTCTTCTACTCCCTCCAATGAGTTCTACATTACTCAAGAGCCTTCCACCTCTTCCCCTCTCCTGTTCCTCAACACGCCTCTTCCTTCTCCTAAATCCTCTCGCATTTCTCGCTGTGACGGGACAAGGAATGACCTTCTCCATGTAAGTGGGAGGTATAGATTAGTGCAGTAAACCACTTGTACTGTTCTTGGAAACTTAACCTCGTGGGATTTCATTGTAGAGATAAAATCGAAGGTGAAAGGTTTCGCTTTTTCTTATGCGGATGAAGCAAGTCTCAAGCTCTAGACGGGGAAATAGTGCTCTCTCAATTTCTCTTCCACCTTTCGCTAGCGAATGTAGACTGGTCATAGAGTAATTCTTAAGATTTCAATTGCCAAACCCGAGTGATTTATTCAAAGTCATATAACGAATTTGATGATTCTGTATGAAGTAACTTGAAGGATACTACCGGGACAAAACGGTTTGGCCCATCGTTTAATTCATTTTTTAAAGTTTTCTCAAATTTCATTTACACTACTAATGAGATGAGTAATTAAAGGAGGCGTGACAGCAGATCCGCCCAACTGTATTGCGCTGAAACCACTGCCATTCTTGTAGCTTAGAGAGGAGCGAGACATAATTAGCGCATCCCTTAAACCCATAAAGATTCAATGAAAATCCAAGGGGTGGAAGTATTCTGCATCAGAATAAAAATATTTTCTTGGGGAAACAAAGTAGAATATATGTATGTGATCTAATATTTAAAGCAAACCTGCTATCGGAAGCTTAGGTAGGAGTGAAATATAACTGAGTCATCCATGCCATCCTTAAATATTCGATTAAATTGTCTCAAGAAGGTGGAAGTATGCTGCAGCAGAACGAAAGATATATTTTTACGGGAAAAAAAACCATGTGTGTGATCTAATAGGATTGAAAACGTCCTGGTTTTCCTCTGCGCCCTCAGCATTTTTACCATCCGGTTATTCAACGCTTTATCTCCGATTTATCTGCTGACGAAATATTAAAAACAAAGAATAGATTGTCCTTCCAAATGGATAAAGCGTATTTACTTCTCGAAGACAGCATTTACACTGGAAGAGATTTACGATGGGGAAGACATTTATCTTTGGGCGTATCATAACAAAGAAAATTGTGTACATTTTTCGGAATAACGATTTGTTGATAATGTCAGAGGGAGGCTGTCTTTGAATGTTGTTGGGTAGGAAAGTTGTAGAGATGAACTCATGTGAGTAAACATTTCTTTATTTTGACGAATTCTCTGTTGAGAAAGGTAAAATATAATAAATAGATTTCAACGCGGACAGATTTTAATCCTCTTTCTTCCCTCACGTAGTAAAAAAAACAAGGTTAATTACTCCTACAGCTATAATCGGAAAACCTACTAATTGCAATCCGAAAATCTTATTAAGAGTACTTCTCATTTACTGGAATTTACGAAATTTATGCTTTATAATAAAAATGATATCCTAATGCGTCCTGCCATAAATCCCCTGGCGGCTTTCAGGGCACAACATAAATGTAGATATGGATGTGATGTTTTGTTAGGAAACAATGGACCCAAAATCATTAATTAGAATGATCACCCACGCTGTGGATACGAAAAAATTGTTACGAATTTTTTTATGAGGCTCGCTCAAAGAACTTTTTTCCTGTGGAAGTTCTACTGCGGCTCCCAACCTGTAGTACTTAGGGCACTTCAGGATTTTCAGCGCTATACCGGTCTACCGATTAAGGTATGTCTTCCTTAGACCGAGGGACTAAGCACTGCTACGATTCTAATCCCCGCCTAACAAGACACTTAATAACGTAACACCCAAATTTAAAATAAACCATTTTTTTGCTCCACACTTCACATTTTGTCTTTTACTCTCGCATACTCACTTTATTTTTACACATACACATTTTATTTTTCTGGTTTCCACTCTTACATCTCGAAAACCTCCAATAAACCCTTATCCACTTGCCTCAACGACTAGGTATCTGAGCCACAGCGAGAATAAAATGTAATTAAATATTCATGTCCCTCTTTCTCGTGGCAACGTAGTGATTAGTCTGTCCCGTTGTGAACATTATAATATAGCTCCAAGCATAATACATGCTCACACAATTCCCTGACAGCCTTTCGGGGGCCAGAATTGAAAGACCTGTGAGAGCCGTAGATTGGTCACCACCGAAGTAATACATTCAGTGCCATCACCGTAAGGTGCTATGCTATGTGCAATGTTGTTGATTGATAAGTCATCTTAAAGGAGAGGTCTACCTTACCTTCCAGTCGTGCGTGAAGTTGATTGCAGGATCCTTGAGCATTTTTTGCACGAACAGCTTGGCCTGGGTTAGGGCGTCGTCATCGATGGCCGCCGGGATGGCCACGTTCAGTTGAGCATTGTAGGAGAGGAAATCTCCGCGGCCCTTGGAGTAGCCCACGAGGTTCGGATTGAAGACCTTTACGATGTTCGGCATCGTGATGATCTGCCTCCAAGTGGAGATCCCACCTGTGCGTGGTAATGAGATTTTGGGTTCCTTATGAGCATTGTTTTCATGCCCATCTCCATCCAATCATCTAGCGGCTGGACCGCGTGTGGGGATTGGAAACTTATGTTTTTCATTTCGGTCTTAATTAACCATCGCTTCGATTAATGAGAGGATGACAAATGATAGATGTTTATGTGAAGTTTTCTCAATGGAGAAAAGAAACCCAGAATAAAGAAAAAAATTCAGATTTTTTATAGGATGTCGAAACTATGCCAACTAAAAGTTAATAGTCAACTTTGTTTTGAGTAAGACGGTATTTTGTAATGCTAGGAAAAAATTTCTTCGTATGTAAAATGAAGAGAGTTGGGGAAATCTCTCCACGGAATTATTTTCGGTAGAATATAAATGTTTTTACATTTTACTATTGGCATAGAATTCCTTGCAGACACAACACGACTAAATAG
>LYUA01000223.1:1711021-1726855 GCA_002093875.1 Calopteryx splendens | reverse complement strand
GGTGAGGCTGGCACTTGAGAGGGAGAGGCTATTTGAGACGCATCACTTCCCCATACACCCCTAGAAGTTTCAACCCGCAAAATGAAACCCGAACAACTTTTAAGAGCTATTCCCAAAAATATCCTTATAAAAAATTAAGTACCCTAAGAACGTGGTCAATTTACTCATTGCGACAGTCTGTACTGATCTCCCAAATTCATTCGTATCATCTTGATGAGGATTATCTTACACACGACTCAACACGTACAATTTCTTTTTTAGAGAGCAGAGAGTGCAACCTCATCCCAAATAGAACTATCCTTAAAACTCATTTGGCCGTAAAAATTACTTTGAACACCACATTAAATGACGGGCATGGATTGAAGCGGACATTTCAGTTTCCTTAGGAAGAATACAAAATTAACGCGGAAGAATCAAGCACTTTCAATCACATTTTCTATTAAAAATTCAGTGATCGATGGACAATCTGCAATATTTGCCACTCACTTAGGATTTCTGTATGCACTTCATCTGTCCTCTCGTACAACAGTACGCCCAGAACATCCACACGCTAAGCAGGTTGTAGTTAAGAGTGATTCCTTCCCGCAACGAACGGCCCTGCCCGGCAAAAATGCGAATACGTGGGAAGGAAGGAGCTTGGTCTGCTTGTTAAGAGAAGGAGCGGAGGGGTATGAGTGAGGACAAAGGTGAGGTTTTGTAGTGCAATGAAGAGGAAAGGGGTAGAGTGTTCAAGGGTGAAGAAGGGAAGGAGCTGCCTCACCACTTAGAATAAATGGAGAGTATAGTGGAATGGGAGAAACGGCAAGCAGTGAAATGAATGGAGACATAAATAACTTTACTATACGAAGAATTACGTGGAGGCTTTAGCCTCCTTTACCACCATACACATCGTACGAATTAAAAGGAATTACATAAAATGGAAAAGTTTTTAATAATTTTAAAATAAATGGAGTACAGGAAAACACAATTTTTGTATTGTATGAAGTGTGCATTTCTTCATTTTGTGGGAAAAAAGTTTGATTCGGAATATTCCACAAAAAATCTCTGCGTGAGAGGACAGGAAATGTGGTGGTTGGCGATTGAAAAATTGATCAGAGATTCGAGCTCTTTTTTCCACTCAAGATATAAAATTAGTTCTCATAAAAATGAAGACGCGGTAGCCTAGTGGGCCGAGAGTTTGGCTGTTAACCAGATGGCTCCGGGTTCAAGTTCGGGTATTGCTTTAGAACACACAGCGGAACTCAAGTTGTGGAATTTTCTTGGGGTAGGTACTACATTCCACAGAAAAAGCACATCGTCGTCGACAGAACAAATGTGATGACGAGTGCTTCATGCTTTAATTGGGATCAGTTTTCACTATATTTTTCGGACACAAGTATCAAATTTAGCTTTCTTCGCGAAAAGTAGTAATATCGAAGAGAATTGTATAATAATTGCAGCTTATCGTGGCCAGTTTTTCCCCTATTAAAATAAAATGTGGTTGTCTTCTTGTCGAAATAAGCAAATGGGCAACGTGGTCATCCCTGCGAAGAAACTCTGCGTTTACTTCTGCGGATCAGAGTTGATCATTTAACTGGCCTCCCACAGTACGGGTATGCGCTTGATTCCCGAGGGTCGAGTATTTGGCATAGGTATTCTATGGGAGCAACTTGGGCGTTGCGAGAAAAATACTGCTGGCGTAGATCAGTTAGATGGGACTCAGAACTATTTCCCTTATGGCGTGTCCTTAATCCAGCCCTCCCCTATTTCATTCCTCTTTCCTTTCCTCTTCAATTTAAATTTACCTGAAATTAAAAAAATGAAAAAGGGCCAAAACTCAATTAGGATTATTTTCTGGAGTCCAACAAGGGATATTTGCACAAATTAAAAAAAATTACTTTCCATCAAAACACACTCTTCTATTATTCATCAGGGCAGGGTAGTCCAGTGGGTAGAGAGCTTAGCTACTAACGGGAGGCCCAGGGTTCGATTCCCGGTGAAACCTCTGGGCACCCTAAGCTTCACCCAAGCTGTGCACCATTTTTCAGGTACTAGGTCATCCTGGGAAATCTAAGGCAGTTCAGGGAAATGAACTGGACACCCTACCCTGCTGCTGTGTGAATTTCACATGTCATTAGGCTTAATACTGGGTGAGCTCTACCCTCAGCTACCAAACAGACCTTCGGGTGATTATTGTGATTTTTTATTATTACACATACTTGTAATTGTAGCTGCATACTGACTGCTCTCCTTAAGGAAAGTAACCGTGGTTACTTTCCTTAAGGAGATCAGTCGATATTAGTCTAGCATAACTGATTAGTTTCTCTGGTAAGACTTATGATGCCAGAAGTAATTCCAGTTTTCCCTTGGTCTTAGTCCATGGTTAACAAAAATATATTGCATCTCTAATGGGCAACTGAGCACTTATCAAAATTCACATATTTTCCAAAAACTAAAATTTTAATCCTATAATCATGCATAAAGGAGATTCACAAAGTCGTTAAAATGTACTTAGCTTCTTGGAATGAAAATTACGAAATTTTGATATTAAAAGAAATCTCAGACTTAAAAGTTCCTGGAGTTGAACCTAGGAACTTTATGAGGGTGAAACCTATATTTTGTATGTCCACCATCCCTGGATTAGTACCCTCTAGTCCTTATGATTAAGACTTGAAAGTGAATACTGAAGCTCATATGACATTTGGTGCAGTAGGCTGGTTTTGGAATGAAGATCCCAGTTACTATAATGTGTGGAATTGTTTCTGCAGTGTGCAGATCCCTTCCTGGAAAATGGATCCTCTGTAGCTGACTTGAATGTGTTACATTGTCACACGTGGGTTAGAAATGACTTTTGGGAGTATACAGCAGTAATGAGAATCAACAATTTGAGAAATGAATTGACATGGGCACTCCAGTGAACACACATTCTCTATTTGGTACCTTGAATTTACTCTAAGCATTCAGTTTGATCCATATATCCTCTTCTTTGTGAAATATATATTCCAGCACTGAGCATCAGTATATAATACATGAAAAAGTGCTGACAAACAGGTTATACAACAGAGCTTCTTGTTTATTCCCAATTTTCCTACTGATTACTGTAGTTTTTTCTTAGTTCAAAATTCCCAGGAAACTTTAGCATGTGCACTGTAACCTGTCAAATGGTGGAATCCACACAAACTGAAGTTGCAAATGCCTGAGATTTGAAAAGTACAATAGCAATGTTTTTCTCAAGCAAGCCTCTCAATAAAGCAAGGGACAGGTGGAAAGCAGCATATGTAGCATTTCTTGTATGAATTAGGCCATTGAGTGTCTGAGAATTGCAGAAAAATTCAAGCAAATATTATCATGTAGTATGGTTTGGGTTGTATACTTTTTTCATGAATAGCTAAATATATAATGAATAGCTAAATATGATAAAGACTCCATAATTTGAATACTGACCCAACAATTAGGTACATGATCCTGAGGTCAAGCACCCACTGGGAATTACAGCTTAAATAGCCCTTAAGGCTATCTATCTCTCATTCATCCATACTTGAGAGTACCAATAGGTGAATAACCAATATAAGTATCCAAAGTGGATATATTTTACCATAAGACCTATTTTGGATCTAGGAATGTACAAATTTTATTACATGACAGTCATTAGCTCACCCATAATCATTTAAATCAGAATTTGGTCTAAACTATAATATTTGCATATTCCCTGTATGTTGTAAATAATATAAGAATGCATCTTATCATTAGAAAGTATTTTTTTCACAAATCACAAATTTATATTTGGATATAATACAATTATGCAATTGGGTTTTCTGCCAGAAACTTGGGAAGCATCACTATATGTAACCCTGAGGTGGCAGAGTGCATTTCATAATCATATTATCACTTATAGCCAAGTAATGAATTTATAACACTGCCATAAGGGACATATCATAATGGGAGCACTGATGGCTCTATGATTCTGGGAAAACCAGGAATCCCTTTGTGTAGAAGAGAGTGAAAGGCCCGGAAACACCAATTATTTTTGTACCAATGCAATTTTTTCAGTCTCAAGTCATATGTGAAAAATTCACAATGCAAAAATAATATGCCTGAACCAGGACTCAAGCCCAGTTCCTTTAATTTACGGCTTTACCCAATTAAGCTACTCAGGCATCCTCTTACACTGTGAATTTTTCACAGTGTTAAACAAAAAAAGATGTTCTTACAAATTGCCGTACATACATCATGAAGAAATTTTTCATGCACATAGCGCCACTGTTAATGAGGTTAAAGCAACATTTACCACTAATATATTTCTTTCTTTGCTTTCTAACATAAAGCTACAGCAAAGTCTGAGTAGCTTAACTGGCTAAAGCACTCCGCTGGAAATCAAGGGATCTGGGTTCAAGTCTCGGTTTAGGCGAATGATATTTATTGTGAATTTTTAGTATATGTATGGTCAGCAGTGGGTAACTTCGCTTAAGTTACTTTAGTTTCTTTGAAAAAGGTTTAACACCTAAGTGTTTAAATGTTGATTTAACCTCGTGGACTATGTGCACAATGATGATTGCTTTGTGACATTTTATGTATGGCAATTTTGACATAAGAACATCTTGTTCCATTTAAAGCTCTAAAAAATTCACAGAGTAAGAGGATGCCTAAATAGCTTAATTGGTTAAAGCACTCTACTGGAAATCGAGGGATCTGGGTTCGAGTCTTGGTTCAGGTGAATGATTTTTGCTTGGTCAATTTTTCGCAATTGTATGTGCAGCAGCAGGTGACTCTGCAAAAGTTACTGTTTCTTTGAAGCTTGAATTGTTTAGTTTCCATAGTCTTGAGTAAAATTAATTGTTATGGAAAATTTGTGGAGCTAGGGGTTTATTTCATCTAGGTAATTGTCAAAATCACAGAAAAATATAGCTAATTAAGTGAAATATTTATATTGAATTGTATTCCCGTTTATGCATATTTTTAGATACATAATATGGTGAGTAGAATCTTTTAAATGAACAATTGTGAACTAACAATATGTAAGGTCCATTGCATGCTTTTCTTGAGTTTGAAAACGTTAAACTTTTTTTGTCAGTAATATATACAAATTGCGTATCCTGGAGATATGATTTACGATTCCACCTTAGATGGGTTTTGCTGTAACTGGGGATGAGTGCTCGCCTATGCTTTAATACCTTTACCTCATATAGGATGCTTCCAGCCTCAAAGAAAATGACATTTTACTACCTTCCTTTTCATTATTTATATCAGTAAAAGTAAATTAAAATTTTTTGAAGCAATATTACATATTTAAATTTTAGGTGATGCATAAAAATAAACAGTATTCAGGAAAAGAGCTACTTACCTGGCTTACAGGAATCCTGCTATGACTGTACAAAGTCAAATAATAAATAATAAATTATGAACAGCCATAAAAACTTGATTTAAAACACAACGGTGTGTATGAATTTTGAAATGGTGCACTGTTGATACAGTGTAAATAGCTGTTATCACTATTATTGTGCAATATTTATTGTACAGATAAGAAGTTTTTGTATGGTACAATGAAGGAAGGTGAAGGCATCCTCATTTATGAAAATACAGTAATTTCACCTCATGTAACATGACTTTATCTAGTTGATACAAAACATGATACAGATAAATTGAACACCAGAAATGATAAGTAAAGACATTGAGGGTCTTTTTGTGTAGTGATAATTAAACTTCCAAAGGTTGCTAGAAATCAAGTTTTTGAAATTTCCTCTTCGAAATTAAAAGAATCAAATATGCTACATTGTTTTGTTTTGATGTCATTTAAAATTAATTTGTATGGTATACAAGAGTTTAATGCAAAGTATGGAAATTTTACTGTTTGCACTGAAACGCCTCTGCATCAGACACAAAATAGCATATTTTGTTCAGTTTCCAAGTGACCATCATTACTATAGGTGAAATTGCTGACCCATAGTTGGTTACTTAGGCATTGTGAATCAAAAATATTTAGGAACCCCTGGTCTATGTATCTATAAAGTTAATGGTGCTATGTCAGCTGATTACCAGCTGAGATGAGGATCAGTCATTTCAATTACATATTAGCATTAATTAATAGCCTGAAGGCTCCATGCTGCTTACGGGAATTTTGGTCACATAAGTTGACCTTGTGGACCACAAAGTGTTGACTTAGTGGTCTACAAAGCCAATTTACACGATGGAAATTCTCGGAAGCAGCATAAAGCTTTCATCTAAGAGACATCACGGAGGCCTTAAGAATAATTAATAGTCTTTTGACTATTTGGCGGGGACATACTGATGTTATTACTATGTTGTATCTATAATATATACACTGATCAAGCTGGTTAATGGAGTTCAATTAGGATACATTATATGCAGGCATCACTAATGTAATACATGATTAGATCCTAATGATAACGTATTTACACAAAAATTGTTTGGGATTGATTCATATTAAGAGAAAACATGAAAGCTTAATTAAACATTTTTTAATGGTAATATACATTTTGAAGTCATAAAATATGGTACGCTAGGCCCATTTATATCTATGATGACTTTGCAGTTGATGATAGCTCTAGCCCTTCCTATCCCAAAACATTTCACATATTAATAACAAAAATCTGTTCACACATTAATAAGCACAAAATGTAGCAAAATAACTGGAATGCAGCATAAAAAGCACAGAATAATAGAGGCATAAAATGCTCATGGTGGTCCTTATGATTCACCAATGCTGTGCTTTCTCCAGATTCTACCCCCAATGACAATCCTAGGAGAATGTTTCACCATAAAGTGTAACTGACATTTACAGATGTTGTGAAAATCTACATACCTATGTAAATACTGCAGGGGATCTGCAGACAGCACCATGACGATTTTAAAGTACACTTAATTATATCAAGTTGCCAACACATATTGCGTGAGAAAGTTCAGACTTCATTACATTTGCTATGAAGCCTCTAAAAATTGGAGAGCTACATCCTTCTCAACACATATATGGCAACATGAAGAAATTGTTAGAATCAAATATGATCACATCAAAATGCGTGATCCACCCATGCAATAAGACATAGGTAGCAAAGTTTTAAACATAGGTCTTCACAGATATCCATCAAAGTAGAAAACATCATCACCACAATTGATTAATTCCAACTGAAAATGGACATAGTAATTATGAACACCGTTGATTCACACTATCACTTTCACTTCACACTCTTAGGAACATTTAAAATTAAATATTTCAGGAAGTTTCCTTTTGAATTCCTCCTTGCAGTGTGACACTCATATTGCTCATCATCTCAGTCACATGCAATACTGTGCCATTTAGAGATCAAAGCTAAAATAAAATAACACAGTAAAATTTCATTTTTTAAACATTTCACAGAATGGCAAGCCAGAAACACAAGAAATTAATCCACAACATTTTACAGCTATATTACAGTTTGTTCTCAATCCAAAGTAGTCACTTTGGCACCATGGAACTAATTTTCATGCTCTCATTTTACATATTTAATTGTAAAATATTTGGGCCCACAAATGTAGCCAAAACTTTTGACTAATCAGCAATGATTTTAAACATTATGTTTACACATTACTGCAATGATTCCGTGGTCAGTCTCAAAGAATAGATGGATTTGGCAAATTGCTTTAAAAGTTAAAAGATGATCTTTGACAGTGATACACTCATTAAAAATATGTTAAGTCCTGTATTTTGCAAAGTACCAAATCAAGGTAAAAGCCAAAATCTTGTTCACCATTTAAAGGTTTTTCAGATAAGCAAAAGTATGCCATTTGTGCATATTAATTAAATAAGAATGGTAGACCATCTTTTTCTTATCTCACAGTAAAGAAACACATCCAAGTTAAAAGCTCAATAAATAAATAGGTACTTGTAATTTTCAAAGTCTATTTGGGCATTGAAATGAGACAAGCTCATTCCCCAAAAAGCCTTATTACCAGCACATTTATTTGAAAAGATGAAGGATAGACCATTATTTGTACCAACAACAACTATTCCTCATCTATTAACCTCATTTTTTATTAGAAAAATGTTACATCAGATGAGAGACATATCTCCTGTGGTCACTGCCCTCTCGTTTTCTTACGAGATAATGGGACCGGAGCATGACAAATTCAACAACCTCTGCCCTCTTATCCCAACATACACCATGCGAACTTGATAGCATGGGCATAGGATTTTCGGCATAGGAAATAGTGCATCACAGACGACAACCACTTAAGGTGTCAGTGGAGCTTTGGTTGGGAAAGAGAGAATTTTAGACACCCCATTGAAATGGGGATTAGTTTTCAGTCTACGAAGCTAGAGTTGATGAGGGTGACGAACGGTGATCCAGAGTTGGTCTAAGCGTAAGACATCCTTCAACCCAGAAGTTGGCTCTCTCCAGCATGCTTTGCCATAGAGTCATTTCACGACCAGTTGCATCCATCCAATCGACATTTTTACCATAGTGCTTACCTTGTTTTGGATAAAGAAAATTGAATTTTAGGTGTTTGTTGGATTTTTAGGTATTAAATGATATATGTGGGCAATTTATTAACTGAGTTGTATGAGTTAAATTATGAATTAAACTGTAAATGATGAACATTTACTCACTAAAAACTAAGATCTTTTCTGCAGAGTCCCATCTGACATGTAATAATGTGACTGGGAAATATTTTATCAACCAAAGGAGACAATTTTTATGTAACAGATACAATATAATACATGACCTAAATGTGATCAGCTAATGTTAAACAATCAGAATTTATAATTTAAATATTAAATGCACAAACTTGATAATATTTACTGCATACCATGGTGTATTAGTCATTGTTTTAAACACAAAAATTATTTTTAAATAAAATAAAACTTAGATGTGTAACTGAGTACCAGAATAGAAATAGGCACTGAAATGCAGACTATTAGGTCCAAATCTCTTTAAATATCCAATACTTATGCATAGTGAATTAACTTGTCTTACATATTTATATCTCTAGGGATAAATTGAGGTTAATATTTTGGTGAAATGCATGTTTTTTTTGCTGTAGGTGAGCAATATTTTGAATCTGTGATTTAGAATTGATATTTACCGAAAGTCATCATTAGGGTAAATGTTAAAATTAAATAAATAATCATGAAATAAAGTTTCAGTAACTCAGAAGGGCTTACATAGATAATTACAATTTTACTGGATATTATCATGGTGATTAAGTCTAAATACAGGATTGTGTAGAATATGTAGTTTTGCATCACACTGATATAATGTGTGGATTGCATTACAGAATGGGTTTTGATTTTTTTCTTAGTGCTTAAAAAAATACATTACAATTTTAAACCCCTTGCAACCAAAAAAATACTTATCTTATATTTAGATCTATGGGGTAAGTAGGTTGTAATGTATTTTGAACTAAGAAGTTAACTTAGACTAAGGAATTAACTTAAACACCATGGCATAATTATGAAATATGATTACATGTACAAAAAGATGAGAATATCTAAAATCTTACCAGATCCAAGGTTGAATCGAAGCCCTCCGAGGAACTCATTACTTGCTAACCTATCATGATCCCATACTGTAAGTTCCAAGCTTCGTTCAGATAACTCTTGTAGGCTAACATCATCATACACAAATGTATGGTTCCAAACAGGGTTGATAGATCTGCGGCACACTGCAGTCTTCTGCTTTGAGCTTCGGCCCTTATCAGGTAGAAGGTAACTGCAGTGAAAAATAATTTGCATAACTTGAAATGCATCAAAATGAATGAATGCACAAATGGTACAGTTTGAATTACTTTGTTGTATTACGTGCTTTATTACTTATATGGGTTGAGACATCATGCACCATTTTAATACAAGCATGCACAATTCTCTTTTCCAAGTTTAAAATAAGTTAATTAGACTTATTCATATATCACATAATTATGTTTCTAAATACTTTTTTTTATAAGGTAGCCACCAATGCAATAATGCATTAACTAGCTTTATCCAAAACAAAAGTGGGATTCATACTAATTTCAATGGTAAATGATGACTAACCTTTTGCAGAATGGATCAGAGGTTCCATTTGCCTTGACAGCTGTAAGGTTCTTAGCATCTTTAACAAGGACATGTAATGACCCTCTAGACATTCGGCCCTTCTTGTGTAAATTGGTGACATCAGGTGGCACAAACTTCAGTCCAACAATCATCTCTCCTTTGTAGCACAGCAAGTCATCAAATGGTTCAGTCTGCAAATGGAGAAGTAAAGAAATCCAGATATAGTGTTTGTTCACATTCAATCAAAAGTTTTTTTCTGTTTTTAATATTGTCTTGCATAATATAATATAAAATCCCTTAATTCTTTTCTATAATATATGTAGTGTATTTTTTGAATTCTTATATTTTTTGCACTATTTATGTTCATCCAATATTTCTGCAAAGAAATTATCATTTCAAACTTGGGAGAAGTTTGGAGAAAGGAAAATGGAGATGAAGAAATACCTATATACTCAATCCCAAAAATACTCTGTGAAATCCATGAAATTAATTTTGTAGCTTTCATAATATGTGGCCTGGAGATCATAAATATCTGCATGAAGTTAGGTGTGACATTTTTGGCATTTCACTATTTTCCTGTTTGGCATATTTTTCATCTGAAATTTTACATTGCATGTTATTTTAGATTTGGGCTGTTAAAATGAAGGTAAATGGTAAAACAAAGAATTTTTCTGATAGAAGTGCAAAATTTCCCTGATCAGAGAAAATAGTTTAACAGAAAAACATAGGTGGCCTCCAATTTTAATGTTAAATGGATGCCATTCTCACAGATTGTTAAGAAATTACTTTTAGGATTAAAAAAATATACTTAAATAAATGTGAGTCTTACTTAGTTTGCAAACTATAAATATTACTCCTATTACATTGTTGTTTCATATGCACTTAAATAATTACATCAATTTTCTGAATTATTTTTAGATCTGTCTAAAGGATACTGATTTGTTACTCTTATCATTAAATTTGATATTTTTTCTTTTTTATGCATTATATATTTCCTGCAAAGTACTTACAGATACTGACATGCCTCATGCATGTCAGTATCAGTAGTATTCATTCAAATCCAGACTTTGAGCAAATTAAGACCTATTGTTATTATGCTCAGCACTGAAAACTAAATAGCAATGTGTTTTCAGTTCAAATTATAAATGGATAGTCATGAAAAAAAATTATTTTCACCATTATTCATATAGCAAACAGGTGAAAATATAGATGTGAGGTGGATTCATGTTCTTTAATTCTACTTTTGACAAATTAAATAACTTACTCTTTCCTGTAAAGGATACCACTTTGGTGATGGGTCATCAAATACTTTGTTCTCCAAAGACATCATCACTTCTCCTAAGAAGTCATTCCGGCCAAACATGTCACTGTGCCACACTGTCAGCCAAAGGGTTCGAGTTTCCAAACCATTAAGTGTTATATGGAACTAGAAATAAGAAAAAAATCATTTAGAAGATGAATCATTAATTGAAATGATCAAAAGGGTGATATTACCTCAATCTAAGCTTTTTACAGTATACTTAAACCAGATAGCATAAATGTAGAATGTATAAAATGATTCAGTATCATACAGATTTTAATTGGAATAATATTCTTCCCTAACTCATAGCTGAAAAGTTAAAAGCTACATTAGATAGTTAATACATATATTTAGGGCTGAATACTTATACATAGAAATTTTAAGTTTAGGATTACCTACTTATTATTATGGACATATATACTCGAAAAATGGATTTATACTTAAAAATGTGAAACTAATACATATTTTGGGGTAACATTTTCAGAAATAATATATCCTAAAATCACAGTAATCAACCTGAAGGTCGGTTTGGTAGGTAAGGGTAGAGTACACCCAGTACTAAGCCCAATGGCATGTGAAATTCACACATAAAGGTGTGTGTACACCTGTGATTTCCCAGGATGACCTGGTACCTGAAAAATGGTATGCAACTTGGGCGAAACTGAGGGTGCCAAGAGGCATCACCCGAAATCGAACCCGGGCCCTCCAGTCAGCAGCCCATCACTCTAACCACTGGACTACTATGTCCCCTTATTGAAGAGTTTAGCCAAGTAAAAATATTTGGTTTGATGAACAATTATTTTTACCTATTGTTAATAATACATCTATATATGTATGCACCTGCATGCATGCCTTTCATGCTGTTCTCTTATCAGGGAAATAAAATAAAAAAAGTTTGATTTTGGGTTATTTCAGGGAACTTCATCACTTTTACATATATCTTGCATAGTACCTATTCTTAAATACTTCTTTTGCCTATTTCATTTTCATCTTTTACATTCAGTAGATTTCTATTTCTCACCTTGAGTCTCTTTGACAACAGTCACCAATGACTTTCCTGGTCTATTCCTTCATCTAATACTATTTCCTATCTGTTTGGTGATTCAATACTCAAACTATGACTAAACTAGAACCCATACTTTCATACTTTCCAATTATCAATCAACATGTGTGTAGAGACATAACACTCTCATTCCTCACCATATATCCCTTATATTTTTTACCACGCATGCTAATAAAGTACCCCCATACCCACCAAATTTAGTTCACATTTTAGGGTTGCAGCCTAGTGATGAAACATCCCCATTCCCATTAGATAACTGCAACATTGGGACCAGATTTGGATGGGTGACCTTCAATAACTCTACCATGGTGCTGTTACCCCCAATCTGCATGTGGCAGGCAGGTAAAACGTGAGTTTGCACAAATGACTAAAAAGATCTAAGTTCCAGGGGCTCCTGTTGTAGGCCTCCTTCTAGGGACTTCAGCTATTTCTTTTATTCTTTAAGTTGATATGTTTATAACCTGGAATTGCCTACCTTTACAAATCTATATTTGTAAAAAGAGTAAGTAATATTCAACTAAAGTTAAAAATGCATTTGGTCAAACTTGGCATACATTATTTTACTGCTGTACAACTACTACATTATATTAAATTATACATAAGCAATACATTATATAGATGTAGGTATCTGATTCAATGAGTTCAAAATGATAACCATACAAAATCCTGTGCTCAGGATAATAGATTAGGAATGTTGAAGATACCATCAAAGGTTCCTTGAGATCTTGAAACTTCAAGTTCTCACACACACTATCCTCAGAAACACCTGTCACCTTCTTCTGCCTTGCAAGTTAGCACCCCCACCTCTTTCACTTTGGCCCTCTCTTTTTGGCTTTAATGATCCAATTTTCTCCAGCAAGCAAATATTTTCAGATATAATTGTCTTCCAACTAGGATGATGTTCATTTGGAAACTAATTTCGGTGAAGCCATTCAGTTGCAAGTGTGCAAAAACCTTTACCATAAATCTGACGAGCGTCTAGCAGTTCCATGTTAATTCAGTTTTCCATCTCACCTTTTTTGAAGAGTGAATTAAGTTAATTGTGAAATATGTACAGCCTTAATTAGAGGTTTCATCTGACATTTATCAGGTTTAACCAAGTGCAAGCATTAATGAAAGGCATCCCAGCAAGCTTGCCTACCCTTCAAGCACTAAGCAAAACACATGGGGTCAAATGACATTGCCAATCACAGATGTCCTATTTATGATGCCCTATCAGTGTCCTCTGGTGGCTGTATATTTTGAAACCAGTGAGCTGAGTGACCATATATATTATTACATTAATTGTTTTAGGAAACACGCTAACTTATTTGTACTGTTAATTTGAGGAAAAATACTAATTCGACATCAGTAGAGTTCTCCACAACTACAATGAAAACTCACCTTTAATGTTTCATCAAATACTGGATTTAATGTGTGCTTCTTCACTTTGGTCTTTCTCTTCCCACTTTTTGACTTGTCAGGAAGAAGATACACTTTCACATACCTTAAAAGAAAAGTGAAGGAAATTAGCTCTTAATTAATGAAATTCATCATTAATTTATTGCACCAAAATATACATACATGTGCATGAATGCATATTGCACATTTACAGGAAGCTTCTTATTTGTGAAGGTTTATCACAAATTACCTATGTAGTTAAGTTAAATTAATAATTATAATTACTTTTATCAATAACATGAAATAAAATAAAAATCATCATCAATAATGGGACTTATAAAGGCACAAAGGTAAACAAAGTTAACATTCAAATGTCAGGGTATAACAATGTTCAACTCATAATGCTGTACATTCAGTGGGAAAGACTTTCACGCAATGGTTTCAAAAACTTCAAGATAATAAAAATGAATGAGCATGTATCTGTTCACGCTGAATGAGCGAAAGCATTGTCTCGTGTGTGTGTATATGCAGTGGAACCTGTCTTGACGAACACCTGCCTAAATGACCACTTTCTACAGGCATCGATTATTTCTCCTTAAGATGCAATGATAACTAAATCTGTGATAGATAAATACCTGCCAAAATGACTGCACCCAGGCCAAATTGTACCCCTTCATACCAAATGTACCTGCCATAAGGGACCAGACAAAATGTCTACCCCAATGGTTCATGTGATGTACACTGTTCCAACCTGACCAAGACAATAGTTCTGACATCCGCAAATCAAGTGCATGCTTACATTTGGACAAGGATGATGTGCCACTGACTGAATAACATCCATTAAATGAAGCCTGATCTGTTTGGCCACTGCTATCATTCTAGTTGTTCAGTACAAGATATTCTCATGGGAACAAAAAAACATCAAGCAGTATTCTTTATACAGATACATAATCAGAATTATCCTTATGGAACTAATGATTGCCTCATGAGGTCAGTCATGGGTAATTGATATCTTTCAAATATGAGATTGTGGAAAGGTCCTGCCTAAGATGGAACAGGGTGAGAAAAAACTACCCACAAAAGTGAAAATTGATATGTCACTGAAGCTTCGCTGGATATGATTCATAATGAGAAAACCAAAATTGGGAAATATGAAAGGAGAAATTTGTGGAAGAATAGTAGGTGTACATCACCCACTAATATACTTCTTCTCTTGTTCGTGAATGATTGTTTAATGGTTACTCAAAATTGGTAGAGAGATAAGAATAAATGAAAAAAGCTGAGCTTTGATAATTGGTTTATATGGCTTTCACCAAATGTGTATTTTAACATTGTAGTATTCACATGCGCTGATTCTCTGTGGTTACGCATTATCATATACAATACACATTTAATACATTTTATAGAAAGACAACCATTTCCAATTAATCAAAGAAATTTATATAACATAAGAAATAATTCAGCATACATATGATGCATTTCAGCATACATGAAAGAGACAGTGAACATGGTTGGCCCAAAAACATGCCCCAAATTTAGAAGAATACACAATCATTTTTATTATTTTCAAGCATTGAAAATATTGCTTGGAAGTTTTTGAAAGCAGCACTCTGAATTTTGATGCAATAGTGAAATGATGAAATAATTTCATGGCAATACTTCCAATCAATTCTTTATCGTAAGTTGCGAAAAAATTGATATAACTGTTCTTACTCAAACCTTGTACTCTCCTAATTAGAAGTATCAATTTCTTACTTTATCCCCAGGATTAATACCACCTCAATGGACTAAAATAAAATAAATAGAGTAAAAAAGGATAATAGCTAGAAAAAACAATAAAATTCTGGAAGACCCAATTTCTAAAAGCACAGAGCAGTGAAAAGCTAACTTGGGAATAGTACCTTACAAGGAGAAGGAGAAAATAAAGGATAAAATTGAAAACATTTTCTCAATAAAATAACAAAAAAAACTCTGCAAAATTTTAATTAATACATTAATACATGTGAATGTATGTGTGTGTGTGTATATATATATATATATATAATATATGAATATATATATATATGTATATATATATTCATATATAAA
>LYUA01000223.1:1656528-1668966 GCA_002093875.1 Calopteryx splendens | reverse complement strand
ACTCATGCTCGTAACATCTCGTTATTTCTATTAAATAATTCAACATCACCTAATAAAATTTTCCCATGGCCTTTAGCGCTGTCAAATGATCAACTAAGGCCATTACGATTGTTCTAAACAGAGGAAAAATAAAAGGGCACAGGTTGGAAGACATTGAGGTCGTGAAGAAACTTAATCGCTTTCCTATATCGTTTACAATTTTACTCTCGGAAATGGAATGCATTTTAATTTTCAGATATGCACCGTTAATAGAGACCCTACAGGAACGTAGCCAACAGGACAAGGATTAATTAAAGCGTTACGAAGAAGGATGGATGAAGATACTTCTACAAGTTAAAAGCCGTCTTTAAGGTTGAAAATCGGCCCCTTTACATAGTGACCATGCCGGATGGAAATACTGCATCCAAGCCGAAAAAGTAGGCATCCTTGGAGAGCGGAAAATAAGCTCCGCATGCAAGTTTTCAGTATTCCTTGGGTACTTTTATGTTACTATCGTCAACTTCCTCTTCTTTGTAAATGCTCCTTTATCCAATTCAATTTTTCTCCAAGTGTCCATATCACTTGTCCTATTTTCGTGTATTTTACATGTAAAAAAATTGAAAGATTTCACACTACTTGCTCTAATTTATACCCTCCTACTTTGATGTTTAGTGGATACAGTGCGTACTGATTGGCGTTCTGGGCGTACTAGGTGGAAATGGATTGTTGAAGAATGCGATAGAGGGTAGAATGTTGGGCAGGCGAGGTAGAGGAAGGAAAAGGTTAGGCATGCTGGATGGGATGAAGGGTGGGAGAAAGTTTGCGGAAATGAAGAAAGAGTTGGTTGGTGGTGGTTGAGGGTGTCCATCATAAACCTACCGTAACCGTTAGATAACCTTTTATAAAATAACTTTGATTTTTAACTTGAGAAGGAGAAAAAAAGGAGAATTAAAGTAAGGAAAAATATTCATTATTTCGGGTGAGAATATTCTTCATCAACTCTATAGTTTCCTTGCAAATTTGCCTCGTCAGGAGACGTCTACATGTTGCTCCTTAGGAAGGAATGGCGGTCCCCAAGCCAGATCTACCAAGAGAAAATAGATATGAACTACCGATGCTTGCTCAATCAAAACGAGCTACTTCGGAGGATATAATTGAATTTTTGAGATTTTAAGGAAAATCCAAATATCGTGCTCACAATTATAACGGAGGTATGCCCTCAAGAATGGGGAGGAATCAATCCCCTTTCGAGCAGCGACGTGAACAGTTGAGAGAGCATTTTTCCCGGAATACTGAATGATGGGCGGAAAGTGGGGCTGAATTAAAAAATAATAAAAGAACTGGGAATTAACAGCATCACGTCGATAAGATGAGAATCAGACTCCACAATGAATCCCTTGTTTCCTCATTACTCCAGGGAGGAAGAAAAAGTTCCGATCCACAACCTCCGGCGGAACTGATCTCATTAACAAAGAGGTCGCGCCAAGAGCGAGGAACTGAATAAATATTTTCTACGCGTTCTTTATAACGAGTGTATTGAGGGAACTTCCTTCAGGGAGAAAAAATAAGCGGAGTAGAAAACGGTAGGTTTTTGATGAACGAAGAGACTAACCACGGCTACACCTTTAAGACCCGCCTCCAACGACACCAAACACCGCAAAACCCTACACTAAAATGAATGTACTTCAACTGAGCATACTTTCTGCATCACATCATTCCATTCAACATGCCCTATCTTTTCCTCCCTCTATCTCAACTTTCCTAACGCTCTCCCCTAAATCACACATTTCGACAGCCAATCGATACGCCGTCAGAAGAGCTCACAGCTCTCGTTAAGCAGAGGGTAACATTTCGTACCCAGCCGCATTTTTTACAGAACCCCGGCCGCATTTATTAGTGGTTTGTCGTTTCACGCCATGAAAAATATCTTCAACCAAATTGCTTTGAAACCACGCGCAAACGATTTCGAACGTCATGAATGCGCCTTGGGATCACGTCAATCCGTAAACGTGTTTTCTCCTCCATGCATGCGTCACCTCGGTTTTAGAGCTCATCCTCCTGAAAAGATCGTGAAACTCAAATTTTAAGATATTTGCCAACGGTCATTGAACCACGATGACTACCCGTAGACGACGAATGTTTCTCCATCGGCCCCTAAAGGGTTTTTAAACAACAACGGCATTTGAGAAAAGGTGGAATCGAAAGAAAAACACGCATTTTCACTCGAACGCGAAGCGCGACGGAAGCACCGGGAAACTGGGATTAATTAAATTCGCCTGTAACCCCGAAGAATTTCCGCCGTTTGTCCCCCCCCCCCTCCCCTCTACAGTTACACATTCCCGAGTTTCCTCCTTTTCCCACTCATAACTCCAAGGAAGCTGTGACAATGGGAAGGGGGGGGGAAGTTTGGTGTCTCCTGTCTTTTTACATAATGTGAAATCTTCAGGGAGATAACAAAGGGGGAAAGCATTTACGCAACATGCCTCCAAATTCATCTACCAACTTGAAGGTGCATTCAAGTGATCTTAAATTCTAGAGTTGCGTTTTCATAAGGTTAAGCGAACCTGTCCAAAAAATTGCCTTCCCCTTTTGGAGTTAAAAAATAACGTAATTAAAGATTTAAAAATGTAATTAATAACATAGGCATAATTTAATTAGCTCATTTTAGAAGGAAAAATTGTTAGTAGAAAATTCGTATGCAGCATAATATATTGCACGAGGTTACTCTAATTAACTTAGGGTTGTATTAGGGCCTCTTAACAAATGGTTAATTTAAGGACAGAAGATAAAATGGATTACGAATGTCAATGATTAGTGATAAAATGGGATGCGAAGAGCCTTGAGAGCCACGGTGGTGTAATGGAAGGATAGCGTAGGAGGAAGAAAGGTAAACAGGGAAGAGGAAGAGAAAGGCAATTAGGTGGATCGAAGGAGTATAGATACTACATGTAGTTGAAGAAGACTAAGTAAATGCCAAAAGGTGCATATATTATACGCTGAAGTTCGCAAGGATGCGTAATTGAAAGTGCCAAAACCTAACATCGCAGCAGACTACTCCACCTTCTTATTAATTCATGAATAAGTGGTAAGAAGCAGTCTTTGATATACTTTGAAATTCATCTTTGCATCTTTTTCGTATAGCGGAACAAGGGCAGATGCAGTGCGAGCTTTCCCCGCAGCACGGCGACACCGCCGTCGCGACTACTTTGGTGAGTTACAAATCCCGTGGGGGGGGGACGGTGGGAGGATGAGCAGCGGGAAGGGGAGAGTTTTCTGGGGCGCGTATAACAGTAAACTCGATATAATACTTCGTCCTTGCGAAGATTCCCATTCTCTCTCCGCGGGTAAAAACTTTCGTTTGGGGGAGAAGGGGCCTGCCACAGGCGCGTATCCTCGTGGCACGTGTGGCGGAGGATGGGGGGGATTATAAATGTGTTAATGGTGGTGAAAAAGGGGTGATGGGAGGAACGTGAAAGTGAGGGGAGGAGGAGCAAAATGAAGGAGAAAAAACACAAGGCGAGGGCTTTGGGTGTCTCCGACAATTAAGAGCCGAAAGTTTCGCGCGTCTCGCTCCTTAAAAGTTGGCAATGACCTCCTCCAGTCTGAGGAGACGTGCAGATAGCTGACCCAAAGAAGAAAAAATATATCCTTATACTTATTAAAACTAATTAATTTGTCCTTGAAAACGATAGAGAAAGCGTTTGCAACGTGATCCGCGTCAATTCGGAAACGAAGGCCCTTTGTGTGCTAACGAAAATTTGCTTAATATCATGCTTCCTAATACTGTGGGTTCCTAGTACTGTGTTTCTGATGGCATAGATTAGAAAAAGAAATTGCCTTTCTGTTTTATAAGCTATCTACGTACTGGAAAACACAACAGCTATACATGAATGTTTCCCTCATCTGCTCGGATAGTTCTTCTTTAGTGGTTAACTGGCATTCTGAATTTTTGAAGTGATTCCTAAAGATATTTTTCGTGAACAGATTTTTCCACAACGATAAAATCTTAATATACTGGGAAGAATGAGTATTCCCTTATTAAATGCCTTTTTTTCTAACCCTCCATATGTAGTACACTGGGTGCACCACACACCACCCTCACAAGAGTGCATTGGCAGGGGGTGTTTGCACACCACACACAAACAATCAAGTTCCGATCAGAAAATCGCATTAAAAAATAATTTACCAGTCACCCACTATAAAACTGACGGCACTCCATATGGATTATCAGAAAAGTATTTTATTCTCTTACTGGCCCAAATTGTAGAATTATGTCATTTTAAGCGAACAATATCGGGGAATTTTTTGCACAGATTTCATTGCAGTGTTTTAACCAAATTTTCTACGCCTCAAATATTTTTCTTGAAGGCGTTTATCAGGAACTTCAAGTGGAGCTCATCCCAAGAATAACGTTACTTTGGTTGGACTTTCTTCAATCTTCACCTCGATCATTTTCCTGGAGGTAAGATTGCATTCTTACAGTAGTTTTTCTGCGATGTACCGTGAATTTCCACATCCTGCAACCATCATGAATACGAAGATGAACGCGAAGAGCTTACTCCACCCCATATTCAGGAATTTGCGGGTTGAAAATTCTTGAGTTTTTTGACGGTATAATGAGAGTAATTGTGTGGCCTTACTTCGGGAGACACGGGAACAGTAGGCACGGACGTTTTTTCGGAGACGGCACGAGGCGTGAAAGGTAGAGAGAGTGAGAGAGGGAAGAGAGAGAGAACACGACTAGCTTTTTCCACGGGGCGTCTAGTGGGAACGGAAAAGTATGCCGCTTACATCCAGGATGCTGTGCCGGACCTTTCTCGCCCTTAATCTCTCTTCCCCCCCCGTTAATTTTTTTTTCAATCCTCCCTTTCGGGGGAGCACCTTTCCCTCGGATGCGAGATTCTCGTTGGGACGTGGAGCGAGGGGTTGCTGAACGCGATGCCACATTTGGGGAGGTGGCGCGAGAGTAAATGGGAGCACGCAAACGGACAATCGTCCCTTCCTCACCGTCCGCGGTGTTGCCAACGGTTCCATTGAAATTGTAAACACTAGTTTTTGCTGGTAGAGATAGGCTTTTGATGGACACTCCTTTTCATCTAAGTCCTGCTTAACACAACATTATCACCATAACACTCGGTCGGTCTGCCTGGCAGTCAACTTTTGTTAGCTCCTCGTTGTGAACTATATAACCAATGTAATTTGGGGATGGAATCATTCTCTGCGTCAGCATTTAACTAATACCATTCGAATTTACCTATTAGGTTAAATCGTGTAAGTTCTTCCTCGAGCCTCCATTGTTTCCCAACCCAGAATCTCTATTAATAGTGGGACGCTTTCTGATTGGTCATATTTACTAAAAAAAATCGGTACAACTTTAATAGGCATGTTTCTTGTTCAATTCAGAAAATGGGTCTGCTAGGGTCATCAGGCACAAGGAACTCGGAAGGAATAGCTTTTGGTTTGCACAACTGCAGTCTTCGACTCGTGATATCTTCCCCAATTCATGTCGTCGAAAATGCATATTCTCTTCTCCTTTCTCCACTTACTTATATTACCCATTTCATGATGACCTTCAACATCCCACTACCTCTCACAATTTCCTCAATCTACTTTCCCTTGCCTTCTAAGATCAGCATTCTCAAAATGGCGTAGTAATTATCGAAGGAGGATTTGAAATTTTGCAACCTATTACGTCCACTAAAGAAGTCAAAAATTTAGGCAGAGTGAACCAATCCGGTAATGGAAGGAAGATGGGGCACAGTACATAGGGATGAAATTTGTCATTTTGACTAACAGCAATAAGGCAATAGGGAAGAATAACCGAAATAATAATAGTTTCACCTAATTACCATCGGACCACGCAAAAGTTACGCTTATAATTACCCTTAAAAGCTTTCAAAAATTATATAAATAAAATCAACGCTATTTTCCCTCCCTCTACTCAACAGATGATTATCCACGGAGTGTTACATATGTTAGCAAAGAAAAGGGAAAAATCTTTCTCACAGTATTCATTCCCCTCGTTTATTACTGACGTTTAATGGGATCTCACAACAGTTAAATTAGTGTTCACATTAGGGACGACATCTCCGCAACAATTAAAGAAAATGTGATGAAAACGACGACGCATCTTATTAAAAAACGAGCGTCCATTTGCAGAAAACGTGGAAGTGTGGAAGCCAGGGCAACAATAGGAATGTAGCAGTGAAATTGCATC
The DNA here is from genome assembly GCA_002093875.1 of Calopteryx splendens. Classification (NCBI taxonomy): domain Eukaryota; kingdom Metazoa; phylum Arthropoda; class Insecta; order Odonata; family Calopterygidae; genus Calopteryx; species Calopteryx splendens. The sequence continues at coordinate 1,662,770 of LYUA01000223.1, read as the reverse complement.
AATTACGTATCGATTATTGATAGTTTTCGACCGATATCATTCTACGACTAACTATACCATAAACTTTAATCGAAATAACATCAATGAAGTGTTTAATGCTTCCGCCATTTCTCCATTGACTGGTGACCTCTCTAAGTGTCTGCGATATAAATGCTCGAATGCATAGAAATTAGACCTTAACTTGGAAGTATATCTTAACTACTTTACGCCAAATTAGGAGGAGGAAAATCCTTTTAAAAAATCGCGACAAATGTAATGCCGAGTACGCGCAAGACGCCGCAAAGCTGCTTTCCAATTTCGTTTCGGAGGAAGGCGGCTTTCCTTCGGATTTCGTACCTAATTTCTTTCCACCCCTCGTCAACGGAAAAGAAGAGGCGAGAGAGAGCCGGTTGCCATGGGAACGAAGGCATCCATAAGTAGCTTAATTGGTCCTCGGCGGGATTGCATTGGGGTTTATGGGGAGAGGAAAGATTATCTCGAAAGGTGCAACGGGATAATAAATATTGCCTTCTTCTCGCCTTCGAAAGAGGAAATCTCCTCCCCCACTCCTCTCAGGTTCAAGGTTTCAGTATCTCAGAGACGAAGGAGTAAGGGTACTTTTCCTTGGATGAATCAACACACCTTTAACGAGGACGCTATTGCGCGAACGAGGGGAGAAGAGCGAATGATCTCTCCCTCCTTCGAATTAAGCAGCATTTTACGAGGCAGAGGTGTCCCGTTCGACCCCTCTTCGACTTCATTTTGATACAGGGGAGGTAGCCGTCTCAAGGAATGAACAAAATATCGTCGTGGGAACGGCCCCGGAGAGCGTTCAGACGGCATCGGTGAGGAATTTAAGGGTATAGGAAAAGGAATAAAGATGTCGGGATGTGATCTTCGTTTGAGGGTTAACGAAGAATTCCCCCAGACCATCACTTAAGATATCCTTTTAAGTATGTTATTCCGGTTTGAAATGTTTTTTTAACACAATTAATAGCACGACTCCCAATTATTTTGGAAATAGGAAAGGAATACGAAATGTAATTGGCATTATATCATAGACAAAATTTTAATTTTACCTAGGCACATTTAAAATTTACTAATTCTGACTTCACCTCGTGGAGGTTTTCAACATTCATTTTTAAATAATATAAAACGTACAATTCCACATAACTATTTTTACTAATGGTACGACGCGTTTCAAGATCCGCCTTCCAATAACCCATCTTAATAAAATAAATGCGCTAATGACCCTAATTTCTTCTTAGTTACTGAGTTACATTGAAGTACGCCTCCTTTTACCCTTCCCCACAAAACTCTCCTCCCATCTCATAGCTTCACTCGGCAACCTTAATATGTACTCTCATTGCTTTGGTTTGAAAATTGTGGTTCAAATTTGTATTGACCCCTCCCCCTCATATTTTGCATATTTATATACCCAAAACGAATGCTTCTTTTTTTGTGCCTGACGATGCCATAATATGGTGAAACTCATCGTACTATTAGTAAAAAAATGTATGGGGAATAATGCGTTTTATATTCATTTAAAAATGCATACTTAGAATTTTTAAACCTGCGAATACCCGTACAAAGTAGGTATAACCTCCACAAGTGGTTTCATTTATATATTTATTCATTTTGATATTACGTAGTATTACATGTAGCATAACATTATGAAGTGGACACATCACGGATGAGGACGGTGTATTTAGGATTTTATTGGTTACGGACCCTATATAGTAACCCTCGGTACTTTGACATCAGCGTTTACGCAATCAGAGTTTCTATTTTTCTAGCACAGTTCTACCAAAACGATATGAATTCCTGATTGACCGGACGATATGCTTAATTTTCCCACTGAGACCGAGCTTATTAAGTTTTTAACGTGGCTTCACCTAAATAAGTACAAAGTTCCGAGCCAAACTCTATGAAAATGATATTTCAAACTTATCCGTTATAAATTTTCTCTCTTTGATCTTATTTTCGTGATCTCTCCTACCATAATGTAACGGAGGTAGTGAGACATTTTTAATTTAATCAGGAAATAGACCAGCTTCTAATTTATGCAAGAGATTGAACCTATAATTCAGCCTTCGTTCGATGATGGATTCCCTCCCTAATAATCCAGTGACGCAACTAAGTTTATCATGACAGAAACTCGAGAAAGATATTTCTCATAGTTATTTTACCTTAAGGTAATGAGAATTCTCATCACATTTCCCCAGTACCCTTTTAACAATTCCTTATTTTCTGTTAAATTGCCCGCAAATCCCCAGAATATGTTACCCCCAAGAGAGCCCGTGAGTAAGAGTAACGCCTGAGTGACGGAAAACTCTTCAATTTCAAAATTCATGGAAATTAACCCTCGAAAAATTACGACTATCAGGTTCGCGAGAGTGACGACCCTAAAACCTATAATTTCTCCTCGCTCTGGACCTTACGGACACATTCCACCGGGAAACATCCGAACAGAAACCTTCACGATGTTTTCTCCCGCGCGAAATCTCTCGCGGAAAAAAATAAGAACAAGACTAGTCGGATGTTCCGCCGTTGCTGTTTTTGCTCTCCGGCCCGACGGGAAGGCGGCGGATGGGAGTCTAGTGGGCACATCCGCCACGCCCGCCCGCGCGACCGGACTAACCAATGGGGCTGAATCTGAGTGGGCCATCTTTAGTCGTCGCTACTATGCGCCGGACGGCGCGGCGCGCGCGCGGAATCAAAAAAGTGCGGCAATTGTTCCCAACGGAGAAGCACTTCCCCACCTCTCTCTTTATCCCTTCGGCGTGTTCCTGGTCAATCTTTCGAACCTCCTCGTGAGGACGCAAATCAAGTCACGAACGGAGATCAAAATGAATGACAAACTACCGATCGCAGATAATCCGCCAATGGCTAAGTTGCTCTCAAACAAGTGGGGGATTAATTCATTTTAGTTTTCGTTTGAAATTTCAGAGCAAGTGCGGGAACTTGGTCGAACTCGAAAAAATACCCTACTGCTGCTGAAACTCGATTGAAATCGTACTACTGTGATAGTAATGTACTTAATGTATTAGTCGGTCGGTGGAAATGGCGGATTATATTTAATAAAAAACAACGCGATAATATTCACGACAGATTATCTTAAGCTGTGACATAGATTATAGTATTCTTATGTGCAGATACTAAAAAAAACTCTTCGATATCAAGGGAGCTAAATGAAACATACGAAGAAAGCAGTCAGTCAAACTCATGTAAGGGTAATGAATCCGCTATTTGTACAATAAATACACTCAATTAGATCTTGCTTCACCTTATTAGTTAAATAACGCTATGATGTAAAGAATTGTCATATATCAAAATTTAAAAAGTACGTAGAATGTTTAACATATTGGCATTGGTATTGGTATAACCTGATAAAACCGAGCTTGACGGAGGGCAGAGTATGACATAAAACAATTCATACAGATGGTTGCTTGAAAGTCGATCGATTGCCTGAACACAAATGGTTGCTTGAAACCATGTAGGTATAACTGTTACACTCCTTATCAGATGTGCTGGGAACCTTCCATACGTTCGGAGAACTTTTACTGTAACGTAACTAATTAAACGATAATCGAAGATGAATGATTATGTACAAAAGGTAAGGTGTGAAAATGGCATGAATAATATTCAGGGGAAACTCATATCCTAAAAATATAACCGTTCAGTTTTACGTTTCTCAGCCTCGTAATTCTAAAATAATACATTGTCGTAATTAGTTTGCATCATATGCAATGCCAGATTCCATTAAACTCCCAAATTAATCGTTAAGCCGTTTACTGCATTGAATAAAAAACTAAATTAACTTAAGTGGACGATGATGAGCTTACTCATGACTCAATTCTCGCTTACCTTAACGACGGAATGTAAGAGAAAGATATCCAACACTGCGTCAAATCCGCTCACCTGGCAACACTGCGAGGGAGGGTAGCTCATCTGTGACTCCGGACATGTTCTCGGGAGGAGGTGGCTGGCTTCCGGCGAACTATGAGCCCGTAAGCCTCACCCTTTCCTATCGACCTTTTAGCTAACGACATCCTCTCAAAAGACTACCTAGCTTAACCTTAAAAAGGCCCCTATCTTGTCACTCTATTGGACGTCGCCATGCTAATCATCGTGGTTATTACAAGAACGGAGCCCATGGTCGACGATTAGGCGAGATCAAACTGACCCCAGTGTAGCCATCGACTAACTTTAGCTAACCGCAACAATGATGCAAGTGCAATAAGCACTTCGAAGAGCGGGTGACGAGGGAAGCCGATCGAGGACACGAGAAGAAGAGGTAGAAGAAAACTAATTGGACACATCCTGACGCACGAAGGTCTATCGAAGACCATAATTGAAGGAAACATAAAGGGGAAGAATTACATAGAAAGCCCAAGGAAACAGATAATGCTCGAGACTAATGCGTCGAGATTTACGAGAGGCAGGTAATGGAAGACGTAAGCGTAAGGAAACATGAAGAATGAATGAGCTATGAGCTGCTACAAATCAATCCTTGGTGGATAACACAGGGTCATGATATTATTCGGCAAGCAGGACCTCATTCATCAAAGTGCAATTAGTGGATACGTGAGCATGCAACATGTACTAGTAATATTTTAACAAACAAATAGCGGCGATTAAAAAAAGTAGAGGTCGAGAGGTTAGTGCGACTGTGCATTAAATATGATAGTAAGTGAAAACTCGAAACGCGATTCAGACAAAATTTGGCTTCATGGCTTCATGAAAGCGAAGGGATTAGAATGAATGGAAGCGTACTTGGGAGGGAAAAATATTTTTTGAAAATTGAATCATAGCTTTTGGGTCCGTATGGATCATACAAATGACCCGCGTAGTCCCAAAATTTCCCCACTACATTGCAAAAAAGATTGCAAAATTATCGCTTAGAAAGTACCGCAGAACCAAATGATGGGTGTGGATCAGGAAAAGACCTCCAATCATTTTTATCAAATCATCATCCCGCCTTGACATTTACCTCATGCTCCACAAAAACGAGACCCACGGATACACAGAAAGGAACCTTCATTGTTTCGTCCATGAAGTTATTAAAGTGTGTCCAACTTTAATGCTCTTTTCGATAGTCAATTTGAACCTTTTTTATGAATGTTGTCACAGATACCTTCTAGTAGCGTAGGTAATGCTTATTTTGGTACGTATATCTACATTTACGCAATACCACACCAACCACCGCAAGGACGTGGAACAGAGGATGTTAGGAATTACTATCCCTGCGGCCTTAGAGAGATAAAGGATCTCTAATTTATGACTATCAAGGTGGGGCCACATGAATTGCAGGAGCTCGTGGCCTCATTTCAAGACTCTGATCATACTAGAGTCAGAACATTTCCATAGCAACTCTCTGGTATATCCATTTGACGATTGAGTAGTGAACAAATAGCGAAAATACTGTCATCACTGCGTTAGGATTAAATTCGAACGATTGCTATGAAACAACAACGTTATTGAGGTTAAGAGCTGGGACCTGGGAGGCCTTACCTTCTCATTTTTTTCACCTTCATGATGCCGGCATTGTTTCGCTGATTTTTTTCCAATCGAGAGATCTCGTGAGTTTCGTCCGGCCTTTTCTTTCATTTCGCCCCGCCATCCCACATTTCGCATTCGATCCGGTGGGAATATCCTCCCGGAGACGAGAGGCGTCGCTGCACGCCGCCATCCGCAAATTTTACTCGGGAGCGGAGAGCACAGACGGCCGCCCTTGTTCGTTTCCCGAGGCTGAGAAGGACAAATGGAAACCCGGCCGCGGGGATCAACCGCGCAGTGGAGCGTTCCCATGGATCCCAAACCACAACAGACGCGTAGAGGCGTTAACTGGGGCATTGTTTCTCTTTGAAATGCTAAGAGAAAATCCTCATTATCCGCTCATATCTCCCGATGGCCCGGTGACACAACAGCAAACAAGACACTCCGCCCGAAAGGCTGAACTTCCTATAATTACTCTCGCGATACCTACCGATGGCTCTACTAGGAGCATTATTCCGTGCATAATTATGCGCATAATTATTTGCTTACAGCAAATTCTTGTTTGCCATCGCCAGAATCGATTTTGCAAGAGATTACGCTCGGAAAATGTTCTAATTTCGTTCGATCCATTATGCACGGGACATAACCGACTTTTTTCCCCGATTAGTGCTTTCATTTGCGTAATTATATGCACGTGAAAACTGGCTTTCCTACCTGTCGCCGGCGCACACAAAATCATGGCCACTCACATCTTAATCCGAAGG
>LYUA01000223.1:1616729-1640098 GCA_002093875.1 Calopteryx splendens | reverse complement strand
GATTATTGCGAATCGATGCCCTCGGGAGAAACTCAAGAGCGATGGAAATGGAGAGGAAAAGTTATATTGGTTTTAATTAATGAATGGGACCAAGTTAAAAAGCAGTACCGCAATTTTTTCAAGAAAAGGTTACGTCATAACTATAATGAAATGATAGACTAGGACTATTTACATAAAACTATAGGGTAAAAATTATTAGACAGATATAGTCCACACTCTCGAGTCCATTTTTCACTCGAAGAATGGAAATTAAAAAAAACCCATACTGGGAGATTAAACCACCCAAATGAAGTGAGAGGAATAGACTCCGGAACAGATAGACTTACATACATGTTTTTTCCGGAGCACAGTTCGGGCTGAATAAACGGCTAAGCGTTCCCCAATGGCTCAATAGGAATGGTGAGGTGTATGGTTGAACTTAAACGTTCACACTGATCAAAAAAATTCCGCTACAATTGATATTTCCACATGCGGACATGAATTAAAACTTTGTGGTTATAAAAGTAGGTTTGACAAAAATCAGTTTTTGTTAGAGGTCGTAAAAATTAAAAAAAAAACCATCCTATACAAGATTATAAGGAGAAGCGTTTTTATTTATATTAAGATTTTCAGTCAAATTGGCAGAGTGATTATAATTCGATGTTTTAATTGCTCTTAATTCATATATTTATTTATATTCATTTATATTATAGTTCTCTGAAACGTGAGCATCCTTGCCAGGTTAACAGAAAAACTTTAAATGCCTACATGTTTAAATAAACATCAAAAAGAAAAAGAAATTCGGGTAAATGATTAAAAGCACAAGTACGTAGTATTATGCATAAAATACCGCATATAGGACAAATCGCTTTGTTTTCAAGGAACTTTTATAGATGCACTCGAAATTGAAATGATATACATTCCTCGAAATAATGATTTGCTTAAATATCTTTCTCGCGAGGTTTTTGTAGAATTGTTGGTTAGCCACTTTACCCCAAATAATTTCTACTGAGATACATTTGGGGAAAAATGAAATCATAATTATAATTCGCAAAACCTTGAAAAAAAATCCAAGCTCTGAATTAATTTTGGAGACTATCGTAATGTATTATTTAAAAAAATCTACGCATGAAATATGAAATTTCAACGAAAATGAAACTTCACTTTGGTTAACAGTTGATCAAACACTACTTTTCAATTTAAATTTAACTTACTTGTAACTCATAACCTTATCCCTAAATGAGGATTAAACATTACCCGCACAGGTCATGTAGATTAAAATGCGAATAGAATATACACTTTACAAAAGACCGAAGTGCGTTATTTTTTTTAACAACAGCCCGGGAATCTAAACCGATCAATCAAAGGTAATGGGGTACACTATCTACTTTGAGTGATTGATATTTTCAAATGATAATTTACGTGAAGAAATTTGGACAAATTATGCCTGAATATTTCTTTTAAATTATATCCATCGAACATGTTTTACATTACACACTTTAAAAATCCATTATCGACATTGGCGAAGACGGGACTTTCAACAATCTATTATTTTTATGGCTACACTCAGAAAAGAAAACACTTGACAAACGTGTGATTTTTCGGTGAGTAAGAGCGCTCGAGGGACGATTCAAAGAAGCCTTAATTTGGCAACCCTGCTTAAGACGCAAGCCCGGCGGAATCCCATCGTAATCCACTCCGAGGGGGATGTATGCGCGCTCTCGCCTTGAAATAACAAAAGCCTCTTGTTTCCCTGGACAATCAACCACTTGCCATCTCGAGGAGTGGGGGGGGCGATCCGGACCCAGCGACTCACGGAGATTGCGATACGGAGTGCTGCAAATTCCTCCTCCTCCTCATCACCCCTCCCCCACATCTCCTGACTCCCGTACTCTCACTCTCTCTTCCCACACCCTCCCCCTCAACGCCTCCCCATCACGGAGAGAAGATCCTCTCTCGTCCCATGCATACACAATTCCCCCACTATCCCGATCGCTACTCACAGGACCCGAACTCTTCGTCCACGTCAAGTTCATCCGCAGCCCATATCGCTCCGTTACCCCCCTATCAGGGTGTAATGGGGTCGTTAACAAGGAGAAAAATACAGCGAAGAGGTTTTCACCCACCAAACGTAACGAAATCTTTATCCACAGCTTCTATGAGAAATAAAAAAACGTGCGATGGATCAAAAAACGAACCATAACTTCTCTCGAGAACTACAGAGCCAGCTGGGCCAGTTGTGCATTTAAGGATTTTCATTTGGAGTACACATTTTGATTCTCATACAACATATACGCTTTTAGGCAGCCCCCGATTGGCAATTTTATTAAACTACGGAGAGTGCCTCTACAATGGACAGTTACCTAGGTACATTAAAGACGGACTCATTGGCGAATTTAAAGGGAATCATGACCCCCCACCAAAATCAGCTTACTGGCCTTGCTTTTCTACTTCCAAAGATTCTTAGGACATTGAGGCAGTGATTCGGAGGATTTGCAAAGAATAACACAAGAATTCTAAGCATTGTTTTTCAAGTAAGTATAAACTATGAATAAAAATTTGTTAAGTTTAAAAGTTATTGGAGTTGCCTAATATTATTTTATTAAACCACAGCAATACCGTGAACCCATACCCCAAATCGAAAGTCTAGATCCACCCTTTACAGACTTAAATTTCCCGGAACAACATGTAATATTTTGATCCGATTAACCAAAGAGGATTATAATTGAACCTTTCGTGGATACAAATTTACCGCATTAAAAAAAGATGCCATTATTATGACTTCCACTGAATTATTACATTTGAGCACGTAGAGAAAATGCACATTAGAAGACATTTCGTCGTGCGAAGTATCTACAAAATTTGTTGTAAATATTCAATTCATTAAATGTTCATTAAATTCATTAAATATTATCTGCAAAAAGTAGAGTTTGTCTCCCGTTTTGATGCTGGTAATTCCCTCAGACAGAACGTTATTCCGGGTTTTCTTATTTCAATATTCTTCTCTATCACATTACACACGTTTACCCTTAGTTCGCAATTATGGCTCTTCCCACTAGGGGCACATCAAAGCGTTAAAATCTGATGCAATAAAGTATGAAAGAAATAAGGAGGTCGCGACATTAAAGCGTGGTGTTTTGAGGACACCAACTTTGAGGAGAGAGGCGTGAAGTATGAAAAGCAAATCACACGCCGGGAGGACACAAAACGAGATAGCATTGGGCGAAGAAGGCAAGGTAAGTCATTAAAAGAAATTAAATCAAGACAAGACTTTCGAAGAGACTGGGGGAGGTGTTCAGCCGTGAACGTGGAAAATCAAGCGAATAACAGGATTCGATTATCCATCAACAATCTATGTCACTGGGCTCATATATATATTTCAATAACTGACATAATGATGTAATATTCTCAACCGATGGCATCAATGCTCCATCACCAATGAAAACCAGATATTCCTCTCCAGGCATGTGTCTAACCAATTTTCATTCTATAAGCCTGTGATGTCACGTAAAACTGACGGACACCTATTTAAATACACAATCGATGCTTAATTTTTGAAACCTTCACCAATTCAATAACAGGTTTCCTAGAATATCACGTGGGAATATTATACGTGCATTTCATAGCTAATTATAGATAACACGCACTGGAGTAAAGCCCGGTTTAGTCCGGTTACCCTTCCATTCTAAGCGTGCATTATGAGGAGAATGGCAGGAAGAAATGAGAACTCAGCTTAAGTAATTTTTCTGCCTAATGGAATTAAAAAAGTTTGGAATAATATTCAGTACCATAAGCCACTGCATTTTGATTAAATTAATTTTTATCAATTGATAATAAAACTATTAAGACCGCAAAATCTTTGAATTGATTTCATTATAATGCAACTGTGCACTTTCGGTGTATCTCCAATGTTCTATCATAATTCAGCTTTTAAAACGAATGATGATAATGGATCTTATCACCGCCAAAATTAAACCCCTTGTACTCAAATGCTATATTTATTTAGTTTATATCACTCTGATATTAGAAGAAAACATTATTTCATGGATACTATTAATCATAATGTACGTAACGATCAAGTTAGTCAGCTCGGTAACTTGCACAACTACCAAATCAAAGTCCGTGGGTTCGAATCTCACCACAGGAATGGGTGATTACGATAACTATGTTAGTTCGACCCCTAGGAAATATGATGACATGGGAGTGGCATGAGACCGCATGGGCACAAAAGGTCACAGAAAAGGGGGGAAAACAGGTTTGTGTGGTTTATATGATTTTAACGACGATTGATAGCAATCAAGACTGCCCTTTGGAATGAGTCCCTTCGACAACAGTCCGAATAAAAAGAAAAAAAACATTTCTTTGCCCTGAGCGGCAATGACTGGATAATCATAGAAGCTAGCGCGACTATTAGTTGAGAACTACTTGCCCTAAATTTCACGCATCCGTGAGAACGCACACCGGGAGCCTTTATGGCATTCTTTTCCACTCTCAGATTTTAATCTAATTCGCAATGCCCTCGGAAACGACAGACCTGTTGCTCTTCGCCTCACCTCACTCACTCAAAGGGAGCCCCGTATTTTCTGTCACCCCTCCCTTGCCATTTCCCGCGATTCCCTTCTCCCCCTTCACCTCTCTTTTTTTCTCCTTTCATATCCCCCCTTCTCCGGTCCATTCGCTCCCCTGCATCACCCGTATACACTACTCCCCTCCACCCCCTTACCCTCACTCCTCGGTCAAAAAGCCAGTGCCGCATTCCTACGGAAGCTATCCGTCTATTTGTTTTCCTTTCTTTTTTTGCCCTCGCATTTCGATTTCCTCCTTTTGAGGGTGCTCGACCGAAGACTCAACTTTACTCGCTTGTATTTTTTTTTGTCCATCTCCACAGCCCCCCAGAGAGTCCTCGGGGCCTGAGAGCGGTAGGCACGCGGGGAATGAGTGTCCATGAAATCTTGAAGTGTCTGTCACGTCGGTAACATGATCCATAGCCCCCCTCCCTCCCCTCCACACCCCCCGCGCTCACCGAACGAAGATTATTGTTGTGTCATTGCTTAGCAACCGGAGCGTAAAGCAATTGACCCGGACGCTTGGGAACAAAGGAGTGACTATTATACCCGGTCTTAAGGCGCCCTCTTCGGTTCGAGCTATTTCCTCGTGCGGTCACGCCCTGCACCATGGCGCACCATGGTTTCGCAGTGCAGTTGGCAGAGTCGAGATTCTTTCGACGGTTTAATTTTCGGAAGGTTCACAATCCCAAACGGTCGGAATACACTGCGCAACAACTCGCGGTGAAATCATGGTTATGATTTAATACTGAGGGAAACACCGAAACCTGTTACAAAGAAGCGATTTACAAGGATGAGATCAGATTGAAATTCCAGAGACTTAATTAGATTCACGGTCTAATTAAATCGATGTCGTTGCGGTTCACATTTTTCGATTTTGAGCCATTTACGAAGGAATTTTCCTGCGAATGTTTGGCCCCTTCTTTTGTTAACATGATCATTCGTTCGTTATTTCTACTCACTACAGTTAAGGTTAAATAAATTATTATCAACAACCGCGTAAAAATTAATTCGGCTGGGGACCATTAGTTTATTAACTTTTACTTTATAGCTAGCTTTAAAATAGTTTCTGCGAACGTTTTTGTCAATTTGCCACAGAGGTAAAACCTCATTTTTATCAAAGAGACATGTTGCTTCCGGCAGTAAAAAAAGTTGTCCATTATCTCCCATCCACAGGGGGCCGTGGGTTTTAATACATGAAGGAAATGGATACTGAGCTTGCCTCTGCAATATGCGTTAGTTAAATAATAGTCATTATTGCATGTTCTTACGCAAAAATAGCAGATTAGGTTCGAACCTTTGCGGTGAGATAAAATATAACTCCAGGTATTCCATCAAGATATGTCTAAAAAAAAGAAAAAAATATTTATTCAGCCAATTTCAGTTTACCAAACACTTCGTTTCATTACCAATTGCAATTTATTTCAAGATATCAGAACGGTACCCGCGGATATAAACCGAGACTACAAACTAACTATGACATTATATGGGATACAAATTCAGCTTTAAAAAGTACTTAATTAATTATACTTCAGAATTATAAAAACATCGGAAGCAGGAAAATGGGATTCAATTATTTTCCCACCTCGCCTCGAAAAATCCTAAAGAAGTCGATCCCACACGCGGGGCGCTATGGATAATTTCCAGGTCCGAGCGAAATCTTTTAATCGCTGTGCAAGATACCACAGGGAACAAAACAAAAGCGTACCCTTCGTTGGAGCCTAAACAATGAAAAAATAATAATGATAACTTCGTAAGGGAGGCTTGTCGAGGAACGCAAAAAAAAACTCTCCTGAGGAGGTCGTGAGGGACCTCGATAAGGAATCGTGATTAACCGCTGAAGCGTTCGGTCCCCTCCGATTGTTCCCACGGCTAACAACTGCATTTGATCGCTGAGAGAAATTTATCCTCATACTTTTGGCTCACTGCTCAGATACGCTCACCGAAACTTCTTGCCAGGCCGTTGGAATTCATTGACTTTTGTTCCCTGATTTGTTTGATGAGGCGTCTTGATACCAAGCTCACATGTACAATTAACTAAAGCGAATGGTTCAAAAGAACTGGTGGCCAAAATGTGAAATCGCGTGGTAACTCACGTACCTACCCCTATTAGAAAACACCCAAGAACCGTGTAGCGGAAAGTTAAATCGAGAAGATGACATACTGAAACATGACGGGTCCTACACTCGTCCACCTGTTGAGGGCTGCCAGAAGGACGCTGGAAAAAAATCTTTTGCACGTTGTCATCTCTCCAATTCTGATCATTCAGAATGAAGAACATTTCATTATTACCAGTCATGCGTGATTTTTATATCAGACTCCACCGATATGCAACACAATCATTCGAGTCTACGGAAAATGAAAGCCACAAATACACGATATTTTGAGTAAATATTTCAGGCTTACTATTTAATTAATCGGATAAAATGGCAGCATGAAATTATAGCGGTATAGTTCAGTGGTTCTGTGATCATTCAGTAGACAAATGCATTAAGGATATTTATCGTGAAAAGGGAAAAAAAAACTCGTTTGCATTGGCTTCCTTTATGAATCCCGGTTATCCTTCCAACGAGGTCAAAAACGAATAGGAAATGAGTGCCATTATGTTCCCCATACTACTCATATGGAATATTTTGATGGTCACTAGAAATTACGACTACAAAAGCCGAATTCCCTAATCGATAGACACTTCGTTTCGGTAGCAGGTCCTATGTACTCTCAACTCCAGCTAGATCTTAAAGTAGCCTGATGTATTAATGTCCCAAGAATTCCCTCTCTCATGAAGCGATATCCCACATTTCTGAGACGGTAGCGGTAAAAAAAATTTTAATAAAGGATTCTAAGAAGTTATTATATTGACTTCGGTCTCATTAACCCCGAATAATTAAATTCCTGGGGAACCCTTTTCGGTAAAAGAAAGGAAATACTTAGTATTAGTCTGTCTACTACGTAGATTCCTTTGGGCCAAACATGATTTTATACTCCAGCGCCAATCAATGATAAATTGGTACCGCTTTCACTTATTCATCCTCCGTCTTTACATTGATGTTCTCCTGTTCCCTGCGGGAAGGGAAGATGGCATCTCGTTCGCCCAAGCAGTCACGAAAGGATAAATTCCATTGAGCTTCATTCAGAGGGGAAAATATAATTCAGCGAACCACCTTAAATACAGCCACCTTATCTTGCTTATCAGTAAGGTTAGGAGCTCAGTCGCTTTTTATCCTTCGGCTTTAAAAAAATCCTCCCTGAGGGATTTAAAAAAATGATCGATCCGCAAAAATGTCAGAGTGCGCCACGTGGGCGCATCCATCTACGTCGTGGCGATGCTTCTTTTTTTTCGGGCTCACGACAGCGTTTCACGAGCATCTTCAATGCCAGAGTGTTCTCGACCTCTTTGACGTTCGATCCCAGAGCCACTTCGCTCGAGTGGATCACGGACGACGGACGGTTGGGTTGAGCGAACCCTTAGTGCCCTCCGGGAGTTTAGCTTGCCCGCATATTTTTTTCTTCCTCACATGCGACGCACGCCCTTCACAAAAAAATACGAGAGTAATTTAAAAAAAAAATTGAATATTCAACACATTCTACCTTAAAAAAAAACTTTCACGGTTCCGAGCATCTCTTTGACAACGAAATGTTCTTTAAGTTCCCCACTAAAAAAATTAAGTGCACAAAAGTAAGTAACTAAAGGTAAAAAAAAGTAAGTACGTGAGCAGTAGTAAAGTTCATATTGTCCGTGAGTCCGTCTTCGTTTCAAAAACGGAGACGTGGTTCACTAGCTTCGGAGGTCTCAATTGCTGAAACCACCGAGGTTAAAAATGTCTCGGGCGTTGCCTTCCATTGAAGTGTCAAGAGAAGGCACCAAACGAAAGCTTCCCAGCATATCCACCAGATCAGGAGTAGCTTGGGAGTAGAGCGCTTTTCTCTCTTAAGACTACTGTCATGATACAACTATTGTTATAGGCGTTGCCTCCTGAGAAACAATCAATCGAATTGGGGGAGGATGCGCACTTCCGTACGATGATCTGTACTTGAATACAAACCTTGCAATTGTGTGCTTTTAATTTAATATTAGATGCCTATGCACATTTGATTTTTCAGGTAAGCTAAAAAGTAATAATATATTTTTGTCGACCTTATAGCTGGTCGAAATGTGCGACTGTGTACGAGGTTACTAGCCACGAATACGAGTTAGGATACATTGCTGCCTTCCACTTTCCAGACCGTAATTAGAATGAGCGCCGAGCAGGTAAATAAGATTCGACCGAGGAATTTCATTCATGACATAGATAAAGATAGATAGCCTAGAAGTATAGATGCCTTGGCTCTTTAAAAACTGCTACGATGAGATTAAAAGAGGTACCGCTGAACGTACGGCTCATTATTTCATTCTTATTTTGCGTTCATGACAATGTATTTAATATTTACAAGCCATTCAATTTAGTACGAACATTCATCTCTACAAATTCACCCAAACGCAAACTTCACTTTAAAAATATAAAATCAGTTCACACGTCCATTTCCCCTGTGATAAACGGTTTTGATGATACGGAGCGCCCGAAGCGTGATAGTAAAGTATGCTGTCACGGCAATGGCTAGTATGAAATGTCCTCACGCATTGCATCTCGAGGAATAAAATGTATACTGATAACTAATTCTCGTCGCAGGCAAGCATAGTTTATTTCTTCTATTTTTCGAGAATCTTAATCATATAAAACATGTCGAATTTAATAATTTTCATGACGAGACTTTAATTGAGATATTTTCACAGAAATGGTAAGTAACGGTTCCATGATAGTAGTGGGTAAAATTAACAAACTACCATATCAACATCACAAACAATTTATTCACAACCAGGTTTCAAAAAACTATGTTATTTTGTGGTTGTAGAGGAATCGTTTCAGTGGAATAAGTGATAGCGCAAAGTTATTATCCAGTGTTCTCAGTTTCCACACAAGTTACGATCCGTTGCATTTATGCCATTTAAAAATGTGTACAAATGGCACAACTGAAAATTAATCCTACTGAAATAAAACTACCAGTATAAAATTCCATAATAGTTCTAAGTAATACGTGTAAATAAAATCCTAGTCAGAAAATTCAACATCACAAGGGTGAATAAACGAGCACCCAAAAATTTACAGACCCTATATCGCCTTGTGCATGTTTTGCTGCATTGGTGGCGTGCTTCGTTCGGAGTGCCGCAACACGTGAATAGATGGAAATGAATTTTCCAACACAATGAACACCGATGCGGGCGAGGCGTTAACTCATTGGACGACGCGCCTTATCAGAAACAGCAAGCGGGAGAGAGAGAGAGAGATAGTGTGCACCTCAGGGGAGGGTCAATGTCGAGGATGGAAGGGATATGGCAACGCCGGACACTAAATACGTCCCTCTTGAAACTTGCGCGGAAGAAGACAATGAGCCGTAAAAAGAAACGGGGGAGTCGTGGCACGAGTCGAGGTGAAGTGGGAGGGCTATGGAATGGAAAGGGAAGGGAAGAGGCGTGGTTTTGGAAACCAGCGGGAGAGAGAGTGAGAGAGATAGACAGGTAGTGAACTTAATATTTTGGGGCCAGATTGAGAATTTTCGAGTGCATTCTACCATCTGACCCATTATCAGAGTGTGTACCATTTTGCGAAAATATAACATCCACACATAAATACTACATAAGATATACACAATATATGAGCGTACGTTATATTAATTTCCGTTACACACAAAATATCAGGTACATTTCTACAATATACTTCAGACATAGTACTGGCCTATTGCCAAAGAAACAATATCAAACTTTGTCTATATGGCTTGAAGATACATACGTATATCAACAAAGGTTCAACACCAAAGACCTATGAAGGGTAATGCGAGGTTCGCAAGAAACAAAAAAAAACACTTCTTTTCCACCTAAGTATATATTATTTACGACCACTGTTTCGTTATGGAGTAACATCATCAGGCTGATTATAATGTGGAAATGCAGAGCTTGTGTTCCATCCACTCATAATGACGTTTTTGCACTGAGATAGGGCGGAAACGGATTTATTTATTAAAGGTAGGTCTTGGTCGGCCTGTAACAACTATTATTTACTACCCATCGCGTTAACTTCGGTTCGTTTGCCATAAATCATTTCCCTCTTCAACTCTTCGTATAACCTTCTACCTGCCTTCATGCCGTATAAATAGCAAAATCGCGTACTTCATTAACTCCGCTTACTTAACATTATCGCTTTCATTTTTAATTCTTCACTTTTAAATATTACATCAACCCACTATTTTGAATGGTTCGAGGAAAGAATAAATTCTTAAACCTAGCTGTGATAACGTCCATTTCTCTTTGCTCGAGTGGTCCGACCTTCCAATATTGCTTGTCGTCCTAATAATTTTCTCCGCGTCCGAGCAAAAATTCAAGCGACCTGTATCTATCTAAAAGCCGAAGCCTACCTTGCGTCTCTATAGTCTCCCATCCTAAGCTTACCAATCATCCTGTTAAACTAGCTTTCTTGTCGCAGCAGTTTTTCACATATCTCGCGGATCTCCTGAAATCCTTCCAATTCCTTTATCAACCCATTTATTCACACTCGTAAGAAAAAATAAGGAATTTGGAATTAATCCATAAAAACAACTCATGGCATGAGGACGCGCACAAAATCAGGGAATGTGGAAAACCTACGAAACCTACTTACATAGAAGCTATACGCATACATAAAAGGGTTACACATAAATTGTTCCTGAACGCACTTACAAGAAATACAGTACTTCTTAAACTGATAACAATCCCGTCTGCCAGATTGAAGGGTGAAGGAAAATAATGTTTCAGAATTAAATGTTTGAGAAATTACATTTTTCTTTGATTGCAACTGATTACAACTCATTGATCGAGGAGAAGGAATGACTCAGCTGGAGGGGGGAGGGCGAAGATGCAATTGTATCAATTTCCTATCCTTCGAATCTCTCAGCCAATTACCCTATCGACTGCCACGAAACGTTATCGTAAGCGTACCGCGTGCCGTTCAATACTTATCTAAAACGTGGAACTTTACGGGAATGCCTTGAGGGGATCCTCTTTCGTTAAATTGCGATTGACGATATTGCAGAGCGTGCAGCAAAGCAGGCGCCTCCCCTTTCACTCCAGAGGAGATCCTTATAACGAGATCTCATAAAAATTCGGTTAAGCTCTTAAGCCATCAAAATGAAAAAAATTCGGAAAATTCATCGCCGAGAGAAAACAAAATATGCTAACAGAAATGCAAGAATTGAATTTTTCCGTGAATATGTGAAGAAAAATACGCATCGTAAAAACCTGCAGACGTTAAAAAAGTAATATTTAACGTACAGCACAGGATAGAAACATTATAATACATTTAAATTGCATTAGAAATAATGAAGTTGTGCTAAGAGAGGAAACTCATATCCCGTAGGTTATGCTAATCACGTAATACAAACAGATCGACTCGAAAGAGGCTCAAGTAAACATAAAAAAACCTAAGGCGTCAAAAAAATGAATTACAAGGTATAGTGTAATAAAATATCATTACCAAAACCACAGTTATCAACCCTAAGGCCGGTTTGGTAGGTGAGGGTAGAACTCACCCAGCAATTTTCACAGTGATAAGCATCCTGTCACAGTTCCACTGGGTAAGAGTTTTTATTTGTTTATAGTGAAACAGTAGTCCTTCGGAAAATGTCTTTCAAGGGAAGCTGATGGTTGATTAACTTGTAAACAACTCGCCTGTTCCTTATTGAGTGGGTCTCATGGAACGGAAGGAAGAGAGGATTGTATATGTCAATTCTCTCGTATTTGCTACCCGCACCTAGCGACGTTTCACCCTAGACCAATATTCCTCCAATTAATACCTTCTGATGCGAGCATGTATATACGTCCACCTACAAGTGCAACCTGCAAGCAAACCGATGGTGAATGTCAGTTGGTGCAGTCACCTATGGGGTCAAAATAAGAAGGGTTTTAAGGTATTAGATTGCCATTAAAAAATGCTATTATTTATTTCTTACGTGTTAAAACAATTAAATCGACCGAATAAGGTGTAATGTTGTGGAACAGCATGTAAAATTAGTGACAAACGTAGATGGTGAGTTCGACTTAAACGCGTTTGCGCACCTAACTTGAATGTTTTCGACTGTCCACGTAGACAACCAATTTGGAAGGGTGTGTGTTAGGCTCGAAAGTGGGGGAGGGGGTAGTGCGGCAATATGACTCAACTTAGATATGGTTATCTTTCTTTGGGGAGTTCGTCTTGTTGGGAAGGTTTTAAGGAAGCAAGGAGTTGGGGGTGAAGTGACAGGGGTTATCATGTCTGGGAATTGAAACGCGCGTTTTTAATGTAAATAGTAAATATTTTGACAGCATTATCTGTGTGTTGCCAATCATTTTTTAACAATAACGGCTTTCAACGACTATACCCGCCCTACGCAAAATTAAAATATATATC
This sequence comes from Calopteryx splendens, assembly GCA_002093875.1. NCBI lineage: Eukaryota > Metazoa > Arthropoda > Insecta > Odonata > Calopterygidae > Calopteryx > Calopteryx splendens. Next base: position 1,627,101 of record LYUA01000223.1, on the reverse strand, counting down.
TCACCAATCTCACAGAAAATGAACTCCGACTAACTGCAAAATTATGATGACTGATATAATTGACTTATATCCATATATTCCACCAATAGAATGTTCAGGTCTTTAGTATATGCGCAAAAGTGTATGCCATTTCTCCCAGTTAGTCCTGAAACACAATTTGATGAGATGATTACCGAGTCCACTGCTGACGTCTTCAGTTCCACGGCATGAACAAGAATTAATGACACGCGCAAAAATACACTGGTATTTTTTATGATAATTACCGTGAGAGCGATAGATTCGCATTCGGTTCTCACGTTCCGGAATTCGATTTTTCTGGGTTCTGACTCTCCTGGTAATTTTGGATTATACCTCCAAGGATGCCCGAAACGAATGGACAGGAGTCCAATATTTGGAACTAGATCATTACCAGCACTACACGCTATCCCTTTGAAGGAAGAAAATCAAAAACATATGAGAAAGGACAATGCTAAAAGTATGAATTGAGTATTCCTGATACAAGACTGTAACCAGGTCGTCCACGTCTCCTTAATTTATATGTTACCTTTGGATTATACCTCCTCGAAAAGCCTAATAATACGTAAGTACCTATTTCATGGTCATCCCGAAAATATATTTTAATATTCAAAAACGTAACTTTAACATGTATTATCCGAAAGTGTATTTAAAGGAAGCTTTCTCGTATGTACGCGTATTGCACCTGTATCTCTTGATATGGACATATCGACTAAGTCAACTAACTTTAGAAATTCCAGTTCAACCAAAAGATTACTCCACTAAATGATATAATTTTGAAGTGATCGATGCATCGACAGAAACTCAAAAAAACTCGGTCAATTGCTAAAGTGAGCGCTTTGCGCTTGTACACGTATTAGTGCAGTTTACAATAAGCAAAACAGTGGGGAAATAATCCCGCTCCCCCCCCTCACCATGAAGAGAGCTGTCTACCACCCCACTACTCTCTACGAAATTCACCACAAGAAACCAGATTTCAACCCGCATTGGGTTACTGAAAGTACTTAAAACCTTTGTCTACCGTAAATCAAAAACACTTTACCCTCCGGCTGTGTTCTTTTGTCTTGACTTCAAACGGCAAACATATTAAATCCCCAGTCCCCCCAGCATTTAGTAGCCTCTCTTCGACGTCAAAATTTAGGAATTTACTGTCAGACAATGAGCTGCTCCAAAGAGAAATTCATCTAACGCGTCCCTGGCTTCTATTGAAATTTACAGTTACTCGATTCTGTTAGCATATGAGTTCCTTCCACTTCAAGGTAAATTGGTGAAGCTGATCACCTAACATGTCCTTAAGATTCATTATATTTAAAAAAAATGGTAATCTACCGGTTGGGATAGGTTTCTGAGGGACACACGACCGCATTCCAACAATAATCCTTTCTTTATTTCCGAATATTTTCTACGACCCTTCATTCCATCCAGCATGCCAAATCATTTCCTCCCTTTACCTCACCCAAAATTCTCCCCTCTATCACCGTCTTCAACAATTAAGATTCATAACGGATCATAAGTCCACGTGATAAATAAATAACAAAAGCATAAGCTCGATTACGCTCATCCACAATGAACGGTTACAGAAAAGGTGGGTGATCTTTACGGAATCAATCAATCAGTTCCGTACCTTCAGAGGAGTAACCATAACCGGGACTCAAGGCTCAAACCCTCCTAAAAGTAAAACTTTTACGGGAGTCCTTGCGAGAAAATCGCCAAAGTAAACATCAAAACACTGTTCCGCTAAGGACATTTAGGAAAATCCGCAACTCATCGTTTGTGGGAAAACCGTCCCAAACCGCTATTATAACCCAGGAACAGTTAGTACGGCGAGTGAGAGAGGTGTGCAGCGGGGAAGAAAGAATACAAGAACGGACAAACCAGATGTGTCAGAGATTGAAATCTCCGCAGATTCGAACGCTAAGGACCTCCGTCAAGCGGAAAAAAACACCAATCGACTTCCCCACCCCCATCTCATAGCCCACGTTCGGTGTCCCTCCTCCATCTCCTTCCGTCTGACCTCGCGGATATTCCCACAATCCTAAAGGAGGCCTCCCACGGTCAATGGCGTGAGAGCGACGCGAGCCACGGCGATGGCCCGAATTTCTATCTCCCCTCCCTCTCCTTGGAAGACATCCAACGTCTCGCAGGGACACACAAACCCTCTAAAAGAACTTCCCGTCGATGTAAGCAGAATGTACACAAAAGATTGCTGTTCTCAATACGTTTCCCGTGAGCCAAATCCGAGCAAATCATTCTTTCGCCCGGTACCCACCGAAATCCCCTTCCCCTAACCGCCCCCCCCACCCACACAAGAGCATTATTTCGGCTACGCGTCCCCCCGAAAACAGCACATCCTTTTCCGGATGGGCGAACATTTCTGGACAATAAGGTAAACGTCTCCCGGCCAGTTGACGTCGATTTCCCGTCCGCAATCGACGAGTCGAGAGCGTCCATGACCTGATTATACAGTGATTTTACCGTATTCGAAGCGAACCCTTGTGTTTTGCAAAGGTGGCTTGCTGAAAAACTTGCAAAAGTAAGCTAAATAAATAAATAATCATCGACTAGCTTAGAAATCGCCAAAATGACAACCATGTCAAATACACCAACGATTTTCACGCTCTCAACATTTAAAACATCTAATCTCCTGAATCACTCTACATATGCAAACCGACAATTACTCTATAGGAAGCTTTAATGATACCAAACAATATGAAATGATAAAATGCGTTAATTAATAAGAATCATATCTTAAAAAATGTTTAATACGATTTCAATTTTTTTCAGCATAACGTTGGATGTAAAGTTTAGGATTCAATCGAAGCTTGAACCATTTTGTATTTTTTAAATACATATCGTAACGGGAGAAAATCTGTAAGGAATGCTACTTTTCACTAGATTATGTGCAATACCAGTACAGTTATAACTGCCTTGCCAAGTTGTACACGCGAGAGAACAATTTAACGAAGATAGCACTTCTGAGTTGTTCATTAAAGATAGCAATTTATTTAGAAAGACTCGATCGAAAATAAAAGGATTTCAAACGTGAAGGTTGCATGGTGAATGCTCACTCTACGTTTTTACCAATACTTTGAGGGAAAACCTACGTATTTTATATGAAATATTACACGCATTTGAAACCTTATATGACTCTGAATCAGGATAATTTGGTGATGGCGACAACAAAAAATTTTGCATAGAAAAAGAACACAATATTTTCCTAAATTCGCGCCGTGGGTGTAGCACATAGGTCAATTCACCTGTCCACGATTGGGCAGATTCACTTGGCCGTGACCTTTTGTGTGAGTCGCCAAGAGCATTGACGCCTAGCAATTTTCTTCCATATTTCATTATTGTCAGTCGATTAAATATTCCCTGGAAAAAGATTAAAATTACGTCGCGAGCCAGCACGCTTTTCAAGACCAGAAACCTGCACGTGCAATACGCTGTGTTTTCACGACAAACGCGCACATATTTATTTTCTGCATCCAGACACGGGAGGTCTAAAATGATACATGAAAATTGTAATAAATTTACGAAATTAATGATGAAAAAGCAGATAAATATTTACTCTTAGAAATCGGATTTTAAAAGGATTCGTTTGCAACGTGGAATTGCTGTCGATACAAGTATTCATTATCGCCAATCTTTATTCATGCTTTTCCTGCTTTCATTCTACACAAAGTTACTATAAAATTTTAGTAGGATACAAAAGAGTCAATCACATTGTTGAAGAAGTTATAAATAAATACTTCCGCAAATTTAAAACATTTAGGGTGAAAAATAAATTTTAACAACATCTATAGGGATCTTACGCGGTTATATTCTTGCATTCTGGAGGAAGATTATTTCCCCCAAAAATGCTCAGTGCACTATTATTGGGTTCTAAATCACGGGATTATTTACGGCAACCATATATTGAAAGGATGATAAATATCAGTGAGGGGGAAGGCATGAGGATCCGATCCGAAAGAAGACATTGGCCGGGCAGTTCCCGCCTGCCAATTTTCCACGAATATGAAGACATTACTCACCACCCTAATCCCCTCCCCACTTGCCATCGCCTGAGTAGCGGGCAATGTTTTCAAGGTTCCCATAAACCCATACCTGGTGAAGTCACCAAACACTTTCCCTCCACTTTCCGTAAAATATGGCAAAATACATTTCCGGTCAATTTGCATTGTCTTATAAGTTTTTGCTCTCATCTGGAAAATCCTTGTATTTTTTGCAGAAAATAGTTGCGGTCACGTACTTGAGGACATGTGCCAAGGAAAAATTCAAGAGAACTCAATCGGTATGTGACAGTAGGATTTCCACGAGCTGTTTTTTTAAAACATTCAACAAAATTCGACTGACTTTAAGACTATTTCAGAGGCATTATTTCTACACCACAAAAAATAACGTTGTTACGACGTTTCCCTATTGATGGATCACCGGAAACGTGGTTACCGAAATATTTTGCGCGGTAAAAGCTGGCATGACTCGTTTAAATTAACGAGGCAACAGTAATAGCTGAAATGATTTGGTATCATTTATAATGTGATGGCGCAGTAGATTGAAAACGAGTGAAATACTGCTTGATGGCTGTTCTTTAAATTCGCAAGGCTTATGGGGAGGTGCCATTTCATCACATTTCTCTACAGGAGGTGGGGGAGGTCAGAAGGAATCTTAATAAAGATTTATTACTGAATTATTTCTACCAATATTTAAATTTTCGTGGCGACTACACGTATATAAGGCGATTGATATTCCACTTAATAATATTTCATAAGAGAAATGAGCGCGCAGTGATTTTTTTACACACTTGCTTCACTTTTTTATAAAAATGTGAGTTTGAGGCATGCGTAATAGTAGTCGTTATTAGGAGAGGTGAATGACAGCTGATGTCATTTCCACCTGTAGGAATAGGCGGGCAAATTGGCGTAAGTAGAACGTTTCAGGGTATGGAGGAAGAAGGGTGGAGAGAAACTAGACGCTGGCCAGTGCCAGTGCTAGCCAGCCAGCCAGTGCCAGTGGCTAGCCAGCCAACTCTGTAACAAGAGACGCCTAGGGGTCCACAATTTTTCGTCCCATCAGACATTGGAAATAGCTACACGCTTGAAGTTCTCTCCACACGGGACTCGATTTAGGATGGTGTCCCCCTTACCCTGAACACGCCGCGGAGCTTAGCACGGGACTTTTACACTCTCTTATAACAATGACCTCACTGGATCAAGGATCATTTATCTCCAATAAAAAATAAGAAATAATTACAACATCCTAAGTCATTTCTTAAAAAACCTTACCCATCCATAAAAAATGGTGGGTAATTTAAATTAAATGGCCTTTTCCTAGAACTACCTATCTTGAGGTTATTTTTACGTGGCCTTCATAAATATTATCATATCTTTTTCATGTTAATGTACAGATAAAAATTCAAGGACAAAGCCCCCATATAGTAATGGCAACGACGCTAGACAGCTTGCGCGTCCCAGTACTTTTTAGGTGAAAATAAATTATGGACTCCTCCTTTGACAAAAACTCCAATGTTCACGGTGATTATTGAGTTGGAATGGAAGCCAGCTCCCCTGAACTTAAATATTAAGAAACATTTTGAACTTGAGGTGGAGCTACGGAGTTACGTTTTGGCTTGCAGAAAAAATCATGCCAAACAAAATGGAATTTTAATAATTCACTATGAAAACGGCTAATAACGTTTCAAAGTAGTTAAAGTTATTTCGTAGTAAACAAATTCACTTCGTAAAAAATTTTGTTTCGTGTATAGATGTGATGAATCTATTCCATTTTCAATAAAAAACCTTACATTTTTACACTAAAAATCAAAGAAAAACTACAAAGTTTGCATTTAACGGGAATATCGGTCCCTCTACAAATCATAGCTGTAATCGTCATTTTTTGGAAACCCAAATCCCATTTTTACATCAAGTCGGACACCAACAAGCTACGCAAAAATTTCTCTAACACCAGTAAAAGCGAAATCCCAAAAGAGAATTTAAAATATAATAATTTTTCTAAAATGTATCGTACAGTTTCGACGTAATATTTCCCTGGGGCACTTCGAAGTTGGGAAACAATCGCTTTCATATTTACAACTGTAGAAAGAGTTTAAGATTGGAGTGGAGGGAACGGAGAAAATGGGAGAGATACAGGACGAGATAGGATTAGCATTTGCGATTCAGGGAAGTTGGAAGGATTAGTACCAATGGTCGAGACCAAATTCGTCCCGGCAAGAGCTGCTGATTAATAACGGAGTTGGGGAGAAGAGAATAAAGCAGGGAAGGAGGGTGGACAGACGGGACGATATCATACGCGTGGACATTAGTGACATTAGGAGGGCGACATGTGACGGTTTTTTGGGGTAGGCCTAGGACTTGAGTGCCGTGGCAGGAATGACTCAAAGAACTTATCCTGTCGGTTTTTCGTTCAGGGATAACTTTTATCGCCAACTTTTGAATTCCTAGCCCGAAATGGAAAACATTTAAAAGCAATTAATTTCAATCCTAAATCGTGGTGGTAAAAAAGAAAGCTCCAGAAGCTCCAGAGAGAAACTAGATAATTATCCTACAAGGTTATTTAGTTTCGGCCCTCTTTCGCTCCTATAAACTCACGCAAACATTAGTTTCTCTGCGCAAAAGGTTTATTTCAATAAGTTTCAGCTGCTGGGGACTGCAACTGATTACGGGCCGATTTGACTTCATCGGGTTCAGTTTCGGTTCTCATCCCTGTCGCCGAGACTATCTGCATCCTCGTATGCTAAATTCCTTGGTTAAATCTAGCCTCGCTCTCACCGTAAAAGGGAGTCGACTTAAGTGCCGTATTCCTTCACCAAGCCATGTAACGTGAGAAACTGATAAAATACACGTATGAGCGTCACTCCCGATCCTCGAGCACGGTGAAACAAGATTGGAAAAGGAACAACGCCTCGTCGGAAACGCGGAACCCGACTTTCACCGCTGATCGAGTGGGGGCATTCCTACGCCGCACGGGACCTCCCAGGGCTTGTGGGCGCAGCAATATGCGTGCCTCAAATAATCACCATATTTTCTCACGAATAACGCGGACTCGTGTCGACCAAAATAAAAAAAAGAATATCACCGCGCATTATATCACACGTTCAGTCGACTCTAGTACGTACTTCCGCTATGCATGTGAACGTACATACACATGCATATCTCCATCGCTAAAGCCCTCTAGGCTACGAAAGAAAATATGTAGGTGGAAGGAGGAGGATTGGGACATAAATTAAGAGTCTAATGTGCGCAGTCCAGGTGTCGAATTGCCGTATCATGTCCAAGCAACGAAGCCTGAACTGTTTTTTATTTACATTCGGAAAATTTCTGGGAAACGCCCGGGATTTCCTGCGCGCCTAAACTGTCTCCGGAAATGTTCACCAAGGTATGGCAGTGGATACCTATACGTACGGTGGTGAACGCGGGCGTGGGCACAAAAAGTGAACAAAAGGAAGTCAGCAGAGTGGTGGACGTTTTGGGACCGCAGATTTCATGCGAGGGGAAGAAAGAACTTTCTGTGACGCAGTGAAAATTTATGCGTGTACCCACCTTCTTGATCCGACTGTATTAGTGTTTACAAAATGCGTAACATATTTCCTTTCCCGAGCTCTTTGGGACATTCAACAGAGAAATGCGAGAAACGACGAACATTGCAATATGGAATAGAGCACAGTAAGACGGGCAAAGATTCTCAAGGAAGAGTTTCTAACAAATGTGTGTAATCTTGATTTCCACTTAAAAGATAACATACATTTTTTCGGATAACTAAAACCTTTGATACATCGTGTTATGTTGTGACATAGTAGTAGGGAAATAGTGAAGGAGAACGTGAATTCGAGGAATTTACGACGCGCATGCATAATATACACAAAAAAGGACAAATGGTAAATAAATAGGTTTTGAGGAAAAAAATGAGATTATTTCATGAAATAAAGAAATTATTTCAATGACGGATACCATTGTAGGAGTGCAATTGTTATTCATAACGACGAAAATTATCTAAATATCCCAGCACTAATAATGCCAGGTAATTGAAATCGGTTGAACACATTACAAAAAGTTGAAGGACACATCTGGAAAAGCAATAAACCTTACCGAGGCTAATTAAAATATTAAGATAATAATTTACGGTAGAACCATACGATGATTCTAACATAAAGAATGGCTACCTCGGTCTGCTAATCCAATAGGTAAACGAGTATATTATGATTTTATCTCAATAAATGATTTATTATAATCCTTCTTAGCATTAAAATTGAAATGAAACTGCTCTGGAATTTGTATCTACACACTCATGAATTTAAAGAAAGTTATTCTTTCTCCCAGAAATATTCCAGGACTCCCAAAACTTCAGGGGCTCTAAAACAATATTTACGTAGAATAAACTAGAATCATTAGGGAAGAATTTATTCAAGGTCTCTTCCCTCCACATCTTTCTTAACGTGAGCTTTCTTTTTACAGACACACGAAAGGAGAGACAGGTTGGCCGAAACAAATAACTGAGAATTTTTTATAAAATTAATAAAAATCTCTAAAATATCTAAAGATCTATATATTTCTGATGAGTAATAAAATATAAGGACTTAGCGCAACGCTGACTACCCTATGCATTACCTTAAAACTACGCTACTGTCTCCACGCCAATGTTGCACCAATTAAAAAAGAGATAATTGTCAAAAGCAAATAATGAGAGATATATAAATCTTATTAATCTAGAGTTTTTGGTTCGAGGCACAGCAGGAAAACAATGTTCACCCCAGAAATTAACAGTTAACACCCACTACCCTTAGATTTCGTTGTGGGAAGGGTTAGATTGTTGAGATTAACCATTCTAGTTTGAATTGAGCAATAAACTAGCTATGAAACATATCAGAAGGTAAAAGGCGCATATTATTGCTAGCAATTGGACGCTGCTCTTTGCCGATTTCTATCAAAGCAATTTATGCAATAGCCTTAGTGCTTTGATCATTGCGTTAAATATTCTGGTTTACGATGCGTTTTATGAGCGTGCACTCCCGAGTTACGCAGATATATTGAGGGCTGGACTGAAATCGCGCCAATTCTGTTTGTTGTCGAGGTGCTCGAATTTGCAAAGCGCTATTGCTCCTACTTCATTTTCCTCATACTAGCGAAACATCCCGGCAATCACGATTAACTTTGCAAATATTTTCAGGAGCCATAATAATTATTTTACGTAACAAGTCTACCCTAGGCCTAAACTATTTCCTTACAATCCCTCGACAAACTGAGAAATTTTCACCAGTTATAAATTGAATAATGTAGAAATGAGTTTCCTCAGTGTTAAATAAAATCAGAAAAGTATTTGTAAAAAGAATTTAATTTCTTCAAAAGAATTGAATTTCTTTACTGTGCTAATAAGTATTTTGAATCACTTATAAATTATTCTACTGAATAATTTCTTGAGTCTAATGCATTATTTGCTGAAATAAATAATGTACCAGTCTTTCAATTCACAACCAATCTTAGAACCATGCGATGGTAGCAGTGAAATATCGTATAGCCTGGCAGTAAAATGTTTTAAATAATTTTCATTTAAAATGCATTCTTGATTTTATGAAATTACTATATTATAAAGAATCAGAGTTAATTATAATTCAAAATACCCCAACCCCGCCCAATCAATCGGATACATTTCCTTCCATATACTACTGCATAACCCAACCCAATCCATTCCCTCAGCGAAATCTTATATCTAATGCCGAAAAAACATTAGTGGGATAAATAAAAATACACTAAAAATGAAAATAAATAAACGAAATATATGTATAATTAAATAAAGAACATTAAAATGGAATACATAAAAAATTAGACACAATAATCAAGTTAGTACACCAAATTTCTCTGGCGTAGGGAGTATTTTGAATGCTGATTATCAATTTTGACTGAAACACAAGTGTAGGCACTCTTGGTAACTACTCCAGACTTCATTTTGTGGAATCTCGATGAGATGAGCAGAGGACATCTCCAAAGTTTATTAAATTTCACTTCAATAATCAATACCGCGTCGGACGCCAGGCGATAGAGGACATGAAAGGCTTCAGCGGGGATGCTTTTTTATGTTTTCACTTTCATCTTTTACTGAAGCATAATTTCGCAATGTTCACATAAGCTTGCTCTAGTGTTTCCTAAATAAAGAACGACCACTTACCCACATGGGAATATCAGCACACTACCTGACGGACATTGTGACCCGTAACTACTTCGCCGTGACTCGTTAATAATTTTCTTCCACGTAAACAAAAAACTCCCTCCACCCTCCCTCCCTCCATCCTCCAGACACGTTATCACCGAGAAACTTCTCTCGTCAACTCGCCCTCAAAAACCGCCCC
>LYUA01000223.1:1541294-1552927 GCA_002093875.1 Calopteryx splendens | reverse complement strand
CCCCGGCCCTACGGTCAGCAGTCCAGCGCTCTAACCACTGGGCTACCACGCCCCCCTTATTTCAGTTACTTAAGAATTTTTGGGTGACTACTTATTTCTATTGGAAAATAATTTTCGATCTGTTCCATTGATGTATTAGCACTGCTTTAAAAATGGAAACTTGAGCAACTGCCCGGCTGGCTCTTTGATACAGGCCTCTCAAATTCTCCATGGAATTTGAAGGCCACAGCTATCTCAAAACAATAAATGAAATCTAGTAAGAAGCTTTAAAAGATAACGAAATGATTCTAAATCAATCGAAATACTACTTCACCTTTTAGTTTAATTACTGAGACGCCTTCAGAGAAGATTCCTTACTTAGCCTCCAAGTAATAAAATCATAAAAAAACATCACTAGTCCACCGTTTAACTTGAACGACAATCTCCACCGAAATCGCAAGATTAAAAATTTCTGAAAAAAAAAATTCTGTTCGAAATTCATTTTTAAACGATCACTCTTATAAGCCGCTTGAAAAAAATCAAGGGAAAGAGAGGGAGAGAGAGTTACTCGATTTGCCTGTCGGGCATCCGCGTTCACTTGGACAGATTCGCGTGGCATACCCGTAAAAGCGAGGAGGGATGGGGGCGGATGTGCCGAACCAACAGGGCGTATCGCAGAAGTCCGTCAGTCGCCGCGCGCACGAGGAAACCGGGGCCGAGGGTGAAGGACCTCCGGGAGCACACGCACGCGCTCATTACACACACGCTCTCTTCTTGCTCCTATTCGCCGCGGAGAGGAGCGGCCACTCAACTCCTCCACACCTCTTTTTCTTTTATATTTTTGCTTTTTCGACATGTGCCGCAGGAAAGTTGTGTATTCACGAGCCAGGCGAAATTTTTAAGTGGGAGAACCGTTAATGAAATGTTAAGGGTATCACTTTAGGCTCGAGCATCGATCCGACGTAATTAGAAAAGAGATTTGGGATCGTTAGAGGAATAGAGCCAATTACTACCACGAGTTCTTTTTTTACGAGACTTGTGAGTCTCTTAAGTTGCCGTAGCTCGTCGACTCGAGTGGATTTAATTGGTCGAAACGGCGCCTTAAAAAGGAAGGGGTGCATTAGTTCCCGCTCCTCAGTAATAGGAATCGGTGTCACGATCGAGATCACCGACGAGAACTGAGCGTAGATATGGGCTTCTAATGGTTCCTGGTTACCTTAATGGTTGCAAATAAAATCTTCACTGACCATTTTATTGTCACAGCTAGCCATGGGCCATTTAGGTAAGTAAAATTTCCACTTTTCATTTTCTCGACGATATATGCATTAAAGGTCTCTGGCCTTTCTTTTTGACGAGCTAGGGAAAATAAAAAAAACTTCTTTCTGTTGATTTTAGAAATTTCAAGAAAACCAAGCGTAAAATGCAGGGCGGATAAGGCTTTTTAAGAAAATTCATTCATCATCTCCACACCCTACTCCACCCTTCTACCACCGTCATGATTAATCTATTTCCGTCCGTATTTGACGCTCCATCATCTCTCTGGGAAATTAAGAACTTGAATACTTCGGGCGCACCGGTTTCTGCTGTGGAAAATCGAGGGATTTGGGTTCGAAATCCGGTCAAGGCGAACGATTTCCCCACTGTGAAATTTCTCGCTAAGGAAACACAGACCATCCTGAATACAAATTTCCACACGAATGAACCATGACGTGAGTTACTGCTTGATATATATATCTGTTTTTCGAATCAATGCTCAATCAATTTGCTCCGAGGTCTCGCAAGAGCACGAGTCAGATTGGTATTGACACTGACCACTAAAAGGGACGCCAATTGCACTCGGATGCATTTCCATCAAGATGACCGATCCCTTCTCCTCCCATTCCGAGTTCCATCTGCCTTCATTCGCTAGGAACGGCGCTGTAAACTGCCACGAGGCTATCAATCCCATTCCACAGCTTCTCTTCGATTACCAATTCGCATGTCTGACTGGACATCGAGTCGATAATCAACTTTTTAGCAGCACTGCGTCCCTAACCAAATTCCCCCTACCTCTATCTCAAAGTGCGACACAGGTGCCGTTGCTGGCGTACTGGCTTCCCTCGTAGAGGAGTCGGAATGTGATTCCCAAAGGGTGAGGGACGGACTAATGACGGTTTCCTGCGGCCCATTTATCAAAGCTACAAGTCAATTTACAAGTCCTTTTATTATACTCCGGCAGCATATACAGATGTATTTAAATCTGTTCCAGAACTTATCGCATCTACTTTTCGAAGTACCTTTTATGTGGATTAGAGTGTTTTAGATTGCAGTAACGATTGTTTTCACAGGATTAATATATTTACTTGTATAATCGAGAAACATATTCTCGGCCTCTCCTTTGGAGTTGTATGAAAAACAGTAACAGTTGTCGTATGAAAAACATGAAAAAAAAGACACATACAACTAAGAAATCCCCGCAAGCCGGCGCAAAGGTTTGTGGCACGGGGTGTTCGGACACCAGTCAATTAAAAAGGAGAGGAAGAAATCTTTAACGAGGAGGCGTGTCCTTCACGATAGTTTTCCCTCTTTCTGCGTTGTTTTTTTGAATTTTGAGTGGAAATTAGATACGCTTTAAATTTAATAAAGCCTTATATTTTTAATATATTTCCCCAATTGTGTTGATAAAGTTTGACCTGCCGACGCAGTTTAAGGCTCGGATAATTTCCTCGATGAACAATGTCTACCACGCCAAACACAAATTATTGCAGAAGCAGGATTATCTCCCATCATTCAAATATGTTCCTCATTAAATGAAATGTGACTGCCCTCATTAGAAATCACCAAGTTGTTTTAGTTTATTACTGTCATTCAAAAAATCAATTTAGGGGAAATCGACTGAAAAACTGATGGACTCCATATAAAAGCAGCAGTGTCCCCAAGCTGAGGTGATATTTTAGAAAACTCGCTACCTATTTCAATTTGTTTGTGTAGCGATGCGTATATAAGCGCTTCAATATCTTGTAATTAATACAGTCCATTTTAAGCAAATATTAAAATGGGCTTTATTATGAAACAGTGATAATTATGTATCATGCATATTCCGATTCATGATTGCTAGGCTAAATAGGCTTACGTACTTGTGTATATGAATTTACGATAGTAACAGTTGAAAGAGAATATTGAACACGCATACGATAGTGATCATAAAACAAGTACGCATATCGAATCCGTATAAACTGTTTTGTCCTCCCTGTTTTTGTGTCCTATTATCAAGCTGCATACTTTCACTGCCAATCACAAGGTAAACGCGTTGAAATCACCAACACTTTTTTAAACGTCTAAATGTACCGTTTATATAAAAGTACCAATTTAATAGCTTCCCCTAAATCAATATTTCATTGCGCTTTCCATGTAAAAATAATTCCACGTCGAATATTTTTCCAACTCGGTCGTTATTTCTAATTATTTTCCTCCTCGGCAACCGTTCAAAGTTCACGTTTTTATTTCTCAATCTCTCACACACAAAAAGTTCACAGTATTTTTTTTAACTTTCCCCGCATGCGAAAACGAAATCGGTCGTCAAACGCCATCGAATGCTTGGAAATGGCGGAAGTGTAGGCACTCAAAATCAGGCACTCGGTCGAAAAGGGCCGAGTCTCGCGTCATAAAACTCTCCACATCGGTGGAGAGTTTTAAGGCAGATAAGGTGATGAATTCAAGTTGGAAGTAATTTTTCTGGATTCAAGAGGAAAAACTTAACAACTTAACTGCAACAATACTCTTTAAGAAAACGGAGAATGCGACAGTATGTGGTGTGATTAAAGTAATAGACTTTTACTAAGAGGATTTCGATAATTTCTTCTTCTAAATTCCTTACACTATTTCCCACTTTCGTCCAAAACACTACCTAAGTAGCTAAAATGCTCTACCTGGTCAAGTTTATGCCCTACTACTTCAATATTTAATATAGGCATCATAAGCTACACCTATATCTTTGAAAAAATTACTATGTTTCCCTGATTGAATCAGCAATACCCCCACTTTCTGTGCACATGAAACCCTTTAAGCCGGACCAACCGCATCGCGCCGCACGTATCCAGACAACGTAAGCTTTCCCTTATTCGGGGACAGCGCGATGCGTGGGACGTGGTAGTTGCGTGGTCTGCGAGCATGGGGGGGAGAGCGAGCGTCGAGTCGGCCGTGGATTTGCAAGCACGCGATGCTCTTATATAAAACGGGCTCGGGCAGCAAACGAAATCAGAAGCGATTCACTCTCCTTGCCTAATATTAGAAATCATGGCATGATAGGTACTCTCAAAAGAATTCCAACGAAGTTTAGTTAAAAGAAATATATACATTTACGCGTTTGAACACGGAGACTACTTCAGCCTCATTCATGTGCCGGAAATCATTAATTTCGCTGATAATTGGGTGTAGGGAATGATAATTGCATAATGGGCATTCAAACCCTGAAATTTTGATCGGGCTCGATCATTTCTAAACCAATGAAAATGCAATAAAGGTGGATTTTATCCAAGATGAAATCGTTTGAAATTCTCCTTGATCATGAGAAAATAGGATCTTTTTAAAACTCTCCTTTAAAACTGACGATTTTAATGTAGTGTCCCCAAACCGTAAAAAAGTGATCCATTTTCAAAGTCAATACAAATATGTACTTAACTTCACTGTAACAGCAAATTGTATGGAATGCACGGGCTACGCATAAAAAGCCGACACATCTTTAGAAAATATTTTGGACTACAAATTAACAAGAGCTGTCAATGCCACGCAAGCGTAAGAGGTATTTATGAAGAGGAGTGAATTTTGACTGTCTCTGAGCAAAAAAACTTTGTATGGGAGGCTTTGGTATGGAGCTCAGAATTGTATGGTTCCGAAACGTGGACTTAGAGGAAAAAGGATCAGCTTCAATTCCAGGGTTTTTGGAAGTGGTCACGGAGGAGGAGGAGGAGAAAACACGCCGACGAAAGAAAAGCAAATGAAGAAAAAAAGAAGCCTTAGATACGGACGGGAAGGAGAGGAAGTTACCAAGGGATGGTCGAAGAGTGCAGGCTGAGTGCAGGCTAAGTGGGCTAATGAGGTTGATGAGTGGTGGAGCAAAGCTGAAGTATGTGGTAGAAGGGAGAATGATGAGATTTTAGGAATGGTGGTAGAGAGAAGAAAAAAATGCACAACACGTAGATGTGCAGATAGTACGAAGATCTGAAGATGAAAATAGTGTATTACAAAAGGTGTTTCCGTTGAGCAAAAGAGCCTCAGAATAATATTCCGTCATTGGACAGTCCAAAACCACAACTACTCTCTGTCTGTCTCTGGTTTACCTTTAACGACTCCTCTAGAAATAATACATGACCACTAGACTCCCCTATTTTTTTCCACCATGTATTGTAGGTAAATCTCTTTCGTCAATACGCTGCGGTCCAATATTTACGTGAAACATTATAATTGAATTTTTAATTGGAATAGAGATCTCAAATAATTTTTATGACGCGTACAATGCTTACCTCCGATCAAAATACGGGGTCGTACGCCATCGCACAAGCCCTTTGCAAACTTTTGTACTCGAATTACGTATCTTGAAATGATATATGTACATAATTACCAAATCTGCATTGATGACACACAAATTTTTCCCTAGTAATCCACATAGTATTTCCCTAGTCCATTATATTTTCAAACCATTTTTATCTTAGGTTATTCACTGTGATGTGACAGAGTAAGTAATGTTTCTTGCAAACTAAAAAGGCTTGTATGGACCTTAAGCGATTTGACCTGCATTCATCAATGGTTTCCTAAAATGGCGATGCTACTGCTATCCTGCGCATATATTAGAATTTACTCCCTAGATATACTGAAACGTTCCCCTTATGAAGGAACTTCCATACATATTTAATAACTACCTATTATTATACACAAATAGACAAGTAAATATGACTGAGAATTATGCCAAATTTAGTATCATATCGCAGTCTCATGCCACTAAAAAGTGATGCAATGAAAAATGACTCCCAAGCCCTTAATTATAAGAGTAGTTTTTATCAATTGTGTTCATCCGATAGACTAAATTCATAGTAGGCTCACTCCCATTTATTTTCAAATTACATGTCTCTATTTGGATCGCAAGTTGATATTCTCTGTGAGGAATGGTTGTAATTTTAAACCAAGTCAAAAATAAAATTCTAAATATGAAATTGATTTTATAACACCCTATAGAGATTTCTTAATGAGATTATCAGTTATTTATAATAAAAATCAAACAAGTTCAACTGAATGTGACAACTATTTTTAAAAGAAACCTGGAGAAAAGGTTAGATCACTTTCTATTTCTGAATGAGACTTCCCTTAAAGTCCCACGCATGAGATAAACAACCAATGAGGGATACCAGAGCGCAGCACAGATATGTTAATTTCATTCAATTCGATGTCGTTGCTTAATTTTAAAACTCGACCCTTTAGAAAAACCGGTTCCCTCCGACAAGAATGCCATCCGTGCAGCGTTTCTCATTAGTCATATATCACGCAGTCAATCACCCTAGAGCATTTCTCTCCCATTATAATACCGCTCTGGGCCGGACACACACAGAAAATAACAATTGGCCAAGATGAGACATTTGAATACTCAAAACTCACGGTCAATTTAAAATTTACAGGCCAATGAATGGCGGCGTAAAATAGGGCGGAGTCTTAGTGTGATTAATTCAAGAGAAAGAGAGAACGGTGCCCACAGTGGAAGTGCCTAGAGGGAACTTTCGAAAATATTCACTCACAAAGGTATCAAGGGAAATGAAAATTAGCAAAAAATTAGCTTTACTCATTAGAGAGCAAAGAAAAAAAACAGCACGAACGAAAACATCCAAAACTGTCTTCGTATGTTTCACCGAGCTTCTACAACTAATAACCGAAGTTTTTCATTTAATGAACAATAATTGTTACTATTATTATTCAGCGCAGACTACTGATCAAGGTAGGTTTTTAATCACTCTTATACGTTCGACCTACGGCGACACTTAACCCTAAATCCACAAATTATCATACACCATTTCATTAGCACAACAAAATTTCTGCCTCCCTTCATTGAGTCTAACGTGGCAATTATTTTCCCCTCTCCATCTCACTTACCAACCTACTCAACAACGGTCTTCAATTTTCCACTACGTCTCAACATATCCTTCATCCACCTTCCCTGCCTTCTTCGAATTTCTCCCAACAACATTCTGTCTTCCCGTATCATTCCCAAAACTTCTTTGGTTGTTTACCTTTCCGTCCTTTTCACTTTTTCCATCCTCTACATCAACATTTCAAAAGGATCCAATCTACGCCTGCCCTCTTGCCTCAACGACCATGTATCGGAGACAAAACTGCAATCCATATCCAGTTTAACCTTAACATGAGGTCCTGGACATCAAATCCCACGTCTTTCATTTTGATTATTTTTAATGCCATTTCTACTTCACCCATTATGTATGTATATAAACAAACACATGTATGTGTGTTTTTATAACATATCTCATCCCATAGCTACCATACTGGCTCCAAAATGCGCAATAGTGCAATTAATATCGCAAATAGCATGAAAAAGGAGATCAATTTATGGTACTAAGGAATTTCATGAACGTTAAGGAATATTCGTGAATTTTACTACGCATAGATAGTTTGATGTTCTAAATCCTCCTTCAATATTTTCATCTTTTCTGAGATCTATTTATGGAAAAGAATATATAATCAGCTATTTCAAAATTCGGTTACAATAGGATGTTAGATTCAGGACGAGTCTCAGCTATTTAATAATCACTCTAATCAATAATGTGTTTCGTTTTACAACATTCCATTTCGCGCTAATATGAACGAGCATATCAGAATGCATTACGAGTAAATACAGTGCCACGACCCGGTGCAGTATAGCAAGGAAACTTCCTATACAGGGCATAAGTGGGGACTACTGTATCTGACTTACCACTGCGTCTCACCCAATACTGTAATTGATGAAAATGTCAAAAAAAGTGAACTATGATATTACTATGATATCACAATCGGGGATCAAAACGGATGCAACGGAAAAAAAGTCTACATTTACAATTTACATCACTCGATCCGACCCAGCAAAGCCAGGGGTTATGTAGCCCCATCTTTGTTTATATCATTAAATCGTAGTGACGTCAAAGTCTAAATTTTATTCGAGGACGTATTTCACGGGCCATCACTCAAGTGAACACGTCACGCGACTAAAACAGCACGAATTTGATGGTCAACTGTGTTTAAGACATCCTGAAAATAACGAAATCGGAGTCACTACCATCCAATAAAGCGAAAAATCGATGGCATGCAGTTTTAAAATCATAGCGATAAACAGGTTACAATTTAATTTTAGATCTAGACGCTTGTAATTCATTTAATAAAAACAAATTACAGAAAATGTGTAAAAGGTTCATCCTCTTAATTAATATGACTGAAAAACCTTATGTAGCGCAAATGTATGAGAAAATATTCAATGGCGATCACATATTTCGTTTCTCAAGAACACTTTACTTGAATACTAAGGTATATTGAAATGTAAGGGAAATTGGAAGGAGTGCGGTCACAATGTAAGGAGTTAAGTAAAAAATATCATTCACAACATAAAAAATAGTAGAAAGGCTATCCGCACGAGGAAGGTCAGTAAATATTCGAATTGAAATACTGATGATGAACATCAATTTATGCCTTTCAAAATTGACGTTTTGTCTAAAAGCGAGAAAAATATTAAGTGCATTACCATCTGACTAATAGGCATATGTTGTCCACTAGATAAAGCACTGTGTAATTTGTGAAGTCGCGTTCTCCCTTCGTATTTATATTCTTCACGATATAATTTTTTTGCGTATCGTAATTCGTGGAAAGGTTGAATCACGAGTTTCTCGGTCCAAGGTTTAACCCAATCAAATAAAAACACCAAGGGCTTTGTATACCAGACTATGTTAATGGTGTTCCTCATTCCAGACATTGTGCACTTTGGATAGTGATGATTGGTTACGCATTAAAATTCTCGATTGCCAAAATATCTAGGGCAATTAATCACTCCCAGCCTCCGATGGAGGACGGACGGAACCCCAATATGAGAAAAAGAGGACGGAAACAATATTGAAAATCACGTGAACTTACATAATTTAATCGTGCGTTCAATCCATCTCTTCTCACGTCCTACTCTCTCACTAAACGTTATCGGTCGGGAAGAGAAAAACTCCCTACTCATTCCGTCAGCGGTAACAGTTATCCACTACTTCGAAATGTCAAGGGCAATTTGGAAAACGGAGCTATTTCAGGATAAAGCGTTAAAAGTGGCACAAAGGGAAGTGCGCTAAAACCCACATAACCTCGTGGCTGTCACAATCGCACGCGGCGATTGTATTTCTTGCTCAAGCCATAACGGAAAAAAAGACCGAAAGAAAATACCATCGCTTTCGATCGCCGTGAACTTCACAAGCGGGAGCCCCAGTTTGACGGGAAAGTATGCGCAAAAACGAAATCCGAGTGACGATCGAATTCCAGCGGTTTTGAAGGTACACGCAGACGCGTCGGAACGTACAGATATTTAGGTTGTCCCGAGGGTCTTACAAAAAAGAGGCAAACGGAAAAAATAACTTGCAATCCTTATTAAATATACAAGAGGAACAAAAGTGCGAATCGCAATTATATCGGATCGTATAGCTTCAACCAATGATTTGCAGAAAATAATGCCTCAACGGGACTTATATACTCCCGCTACCAACAATTTCGAAGGAAATTATCTCAAAAAAAATTTAATTCCAAACATAACACAGTGAATAGTTAGTTAAAATAATGCGAAGAATGTTTCCACCCAAGGTCTGTAATTGGCAGCTTTCAGATTAAAAGCATTGCACTGCCTTAATTTTTAGCCGGGTGATTGCTGTTGACTTGATAGTGATGATTTATTAAAAATTCTTAATAGCATTGATGCCGAAGAAAGATTGTGCGAAACGTCGACGCCGTCACAAGTCTACAACTCGAAATCTCGAAATGAATGATCGCAATCGTTTTATCGAGTCGATGTTTTCGATCAGATAAATAATCCCTACATAAATCCCCATCTAACTCAGCTGTGATTGTTTCAAATCACATGGCGGCCAGTATCGCCTCAATATCTCATGGGAGTTAGACTGAAGCGGTCGCTTGAGTGAATTGATTTACTACACGGAGGGTCCGAGTCAATTCCTACGGTGGTAGAAGCAACATTACCGCCACTACTGGACACTTTGGTCACTCTTTCTATGCCTTCACACCATTCCTATCAAAGTCAAAATCCACTTCTGGCGTCATTTGCTGATCATATATTTCTCTAATGCGGTGTTCCCAATACACGATGCTGGAGATGACGCTGAAAACCATAGGACCCTCCAAAGAGGAGACGGGATTGGCGGAGGCATGGATTCTGTATGACAAGTAAGAATACTGCAAGAAGAATAATATCCTCAACGGCGGAGTGGAAGAGACCTTTAGAATGCGGGCCATAAACTTAATACTTTTTTCGTTGGAGGGGTCTGTTCTCATATATATACTCTCATTAAGTTGCCTTCATCTAACAATAAGATAAGGTAGTCGTCGACAGGTTTAGCTCCATGTTTCTCCATCACCCCCTCGATTTCAACTCAGCTTTGGCCGCAAGTAGCCTCGGTCGTTGTACGCCTTTGCAATTGATATTGCCACTACCGCATCTCCTGCTCCCAAAACCATAACAGACTCAGAGTGAATGAACGAACCGGACACAAGAAATTAAATTGAATTCTTCTAAGGCGTTCCATCTCAATCCGACGCTTTCGTATTACAGCATTGACATTCATCGAATTGCCACGAACACGGTTTCGAACGCATGGGAGGAATGCAGGGAGCGTGCCAGTTTTCCAACCGGTCACGTTTATGAATCTCTCCGTCGGACGGAGGGGACATTTTACGTCACATCGTTAGTTTCCGAAGGAGCGCGTCAAGGCGCACGGCTGGGGATAACCTCGTCGGACGATGCAAATGAAGGGAAACAACACCGCGACACACAAAACAGGGGAAAAAAAAAATTTTGAATATCGTCGACCGGGATTTTTCACGTTACCCTCTCACGGGAGTCCGTCTTTCATCGTCTCCCTCCTCAAGACCCCCAGAGAGTTGCGCGAAGGAATTTTAAAACGGCAAGAATCGGGAAAGTCACTCATTGAACACGTCTGCAAAAAGGGGGTGAGGGGGGTGGAGGAAAGAAACGCAAACAAAAACACACCTGAGGAAGGGGGGGCAAGTGGGATAACCAACGGAAGTAAAAGAAGAACGGTCCCCTCCCTCTTCTTCGAGAGGCCTCGATCCGAATCGCATTCGTCAGGCGTGCCAACCGAGGCAGGAGTCCGGGAGAGAGAGGTCGCGCGGGGGAGGAGGACTCTCGAGGAGACGTCAGTTCCTCCGGCGTCGCGCGCTGCACTCCGAATCGACGGATTTATGCCCGCTGGGTCGCTGCCCTCCATTCCGCCTCGGAGACGGAACCTCCACTCGAGAACGGAAGGAATGATATCGAGGTGGCCTCCGACAGTTTGGACTCAAGCCCATTTCCGATCCTCGCTAAAGGCTAACGACAGGGATAGAAAAAAACATCCGCGAGAAAAGAGACCATTCTTGGTCAGTCC